>VSMD01096114.1:0-162173 GCA_008750895.1 Mirza zaza | reverse complement strand
GGAGGCAGGGATACCTGCTAGGAGGCCATAGCAACACGCAGGTGCTGGGTGGGACGAGGGCCGGGGCCACAGCACCGGGCAGGGGTGCTAGAGAGCAGGGAGGCAATGCCGGCCCCACTGGGAGGAGGCAGCCGGGGAGGCTGGGGTGGCTGAGCGAGTGCGGGGTGTGGTAGAGAGGAAGGAGAGACTCGCTCAGTGAGCAGAGTCAGTGAGCGACTCGGAGGTTGCATCCGAAGTAACCAGATATAGAACGCCCGCGGAGGAGGAACTGTAGGTACGTGTGGGGTGGGAGGAAGGAGATAAGCAGCCAGATTCGGAACCTGAAGTGCCAGGGAACGTCTATTCAATCGACGGTTGGAAATCTGAGTCGGAGCTCAAAAGCAAGGTGAAGCCTGAGTTTGGGTTTTCACTGGAGCAGAGAAAATGCACGTGGTACCTCTGGGGGGGCTTGGCTCAAGAGACGAGGGTGGAGGGAGCAGTCTGGGTGACTGTCCCCACCTTCCCTCCTCTCTGCTGCTCCACTTTATCCTTTGGGGGCCCTTGATCACCAGTGTGCTTCCCGAGCGGGGACTTCGGCCTGGTCCCCAGAAAACACCACCCCCAGAGTCTGCTTACCCTGGCTATCTGGTCTGCCATCTGGAGACGCCCGTCCAGCTCCCGTCTGATCTGGGCTGCCTGCTCGTCTGGGTTGTCCAGCTGCACAAAAGCACAAACATCGGGACTCTCAGTTGGGGTCGAAAAAGCCAACAAAGTCATGACTTTCCATTGCACGTCCCCCCCACTTGTGCCTACCCCAACTCCACGCGCCACGGACATATTTCACTAAAAAGCAGATTCTTGTCGCTGAAAGACCCAGTGGGAACGAAGTCCCAAGTTAATTCTAGGCGGAGCGTGATGAGGCTGGCAGGTGGGAAGAGAGACACTGGAACGACCTTGCACGGGAACAATCGATCGCTTCCGGAACGCTGGGTGGCAGTGTTTCAAACGAGGGACCAAGATGGCACCTCTGTCTCGGCCCAGTGAAGAAGGTGCTTACGCGGCAGATGTACAAGGAAGGAGGTGGCCGTGGAACTATTAGCAATGTCAGGAGCAGACACGGGACCTGTCCACAGTGCACACAGACCGTGGGACATTAGCCAGTCATTGCATTCCTTCTTACTGAGCCCCGAGACCTTCCCAGCCAGCCCTCCACATGGCTCCTTCCAATCAGCTGGTGTTGGTGCCTAAGTTGAAACCTATTCTTACCTTCTCTGACATTAGGATATAAACATCACAACACTCAAGAAGACTGAGGCCAGGCACGGTGGCTCACGCTTGTAATCCTAGCACTCTGGAAGGCTTAGGCAGGAGGATCACTCAAGCTCAGGAGTTCGAAACCAGCTTGCGCAAGAGTGAGACCTTGTCTCTATTAAAAATAGAAAGAAATTAATTGGACAACTAAAAATATATAGAAAAAATGAGCTGGGCGTGGTGGTGCACGTGCCTGTAGTCTCAGCTACTCAGGAGGCTGAGGCAGGAGGATCGTTTGAGCCCAGGAGTTTGAGGTTGCTGTGAGCTAGGCTGACGCCACGGCACTCTAGCCTGGGAAACAGAGTGAGACTCTGTCTCAAAGAAAAAAAAAACACTCAAGAATAAATAAATCTGGACAAGTTATCCCCAACTTCTCTGGTTTCAGCTTTCCATCTAAAGAATAAGGGGGTTGGTTATGAAATGTTTATTCTTTTCCCATCTTTCTATGACTCTGTGAAAGAGATTAGCGAATGTTTCTGTGAAAGGCCGTATAATCACGACGTTAAGCTTTGAGGCCATAAGATCTCTGTTGCCATCAATCAACTCCTCCACCATAGCGCAAAAACGGCCACAGACGACACGTTAGTGACTGAGAGTCACTGTGTCCTAATAAAGTTTTATTTGCAACCGGGGCAGGCCACAGTTGGTCACTCCTGTTTTAGGAACTGACGTTCTCTCTTTATTTCCAAGCAACTCTACCATTATCCTGCAAAGCGTTCCTGGGTCTGCTTAAAACCAGCAAGTTCTAGTTTATTCACAAAAAAGTTTAATAAGGAACAGTCACATTTAAGTAAGATTCCTCTTTTTTGTATATATAAACTCACGACAAAAAGCAGCGTAAGAAATATGTGAGTTTCCTTACTGGAACACGATGGCTTTCATTCAATCACATATCGTCTATGGCTGTTTTCACACTACAGCAGAAGAGTTGATCCATGGCAACTCACATAAGAAATATGTGAGTTTTCTAAGTCCCTTTCTTCTAAAATTTATTTTTATCCAGAAGTTTTAAGCTCCCAGCTCATAAAAAGAAAAGATTTTTACCTATACTATGCAATGATATAAAAATAAGTTATTTCTAATATGATGAATGTGATATAAATAACACTACAAAATTTATAATCATACTTCTAAAGCAACGTAATTAATCTTCTTTGGTTTATTTTACAAAACACATAAAAAAATCCATCTGGCTTTATGCTGTGATTTTTAGCACCCTGTTTAAGTTGAGGAATGAGGATGGCTTTATCTTCTTCTTTCCACAGTTTTAGAGAGAGAAGGTCTGTTTCCTAGATCATGAAAACTAGATCACAACATTTGGCTATATAGTCTAAGGCGGAATTTTCCCCAAGGATGTTCTGCTGAACGATAATACTAGATATTTCTGAAGAAAAGTTTTCGCAAGGGCTGCAGAAGAATCGTCAGATGGGTCTGGGAAAAGCCGTGTGGAAAAGGCACAAAGTCTCTGAGAAGTCCTGCAGTAAAGAAATCTGTTAGACTTGGACCAACTCAACAGTTGTTTAACCGAAACTTAACATTTTTATTTTTTGCATAATGCTCGTAGAACACCAGGTGGAGATCACGTTCCAAACAGATGTAGAGATAAGCACCCCTGACCAGTGGTCCATCCTGATTGCCACTCTCCAGTAGGCCCACGTGGGAATCACAGTGTCTTCAGGGTTGTTTTTAAGCTCCAATGAGCTGCTTTTGCTTTTTTATTCCCTTGGAAAGCCCATGCGTTCTTGAGATCCAGGTGGAAACCCACCAGCAACACTCAGATGTCGTGTTCAAAAGACACATGCAAATGAAACACTCCACTGCCTCTCTGAGAAGCAGCAGAAGGCTTTGGTTAGGGGCTGAAGTTGGGAATTCCGTCAAAAGATACGAGGCTCACACAGGTTAAAAGTGAAAGGGGGAAATGCAGCCCAACAGAACTAGCCTCATGACTGAATTTCCCAGAGGCATTTGAGTTCTCCCAGCAGCTCACAGAATGCAACTGGAAATGGCCAGAATGCTGGCAACGATGAGCAGGCAAGGTCAACCTTAAGCTTTGTGTATCATTTCACTTATTAGTTGACCCATTCATTCATTCATTCACGCATCAGTTCTTAATGGAATGTCTTGATATGTCAAGACGTTGGAACACAGAAAGGAACAAGACAGACCCAGTCCCTAATTCCTTGGAGCTTAACTCTGGTAAGAACAGGTATGATTTGGGCGTAAAGAAGAGAGGAGTAGGCCAGGCGCGGTGGCTCACGCCTGTCATCCTAGTACTCTGGGAAGCTGAAGTGGAGGATCCTTTGAGCTCAGAAGTTCCAAACCAGCCTGAGCAAGAGCGAGACCCATCTCTACTAAAAATAGAAAGAAAATGAAATGGGAGAGAAACCAATAAAATGTACAATTAAGCTATATTAAAAAATAAATAAAAATAGAAAGAAATTAATTGGCCAACTAAAATATATAGAAAAAATTATCCAGGCATGGTGGCGCATGCCTGTAGTCCCAGCTACTCGGGAGGCTGAGGCAGGAGGATCACCTGAGCCCAGGAGTCTGAGGTTGCTGTGAGCGAGGCTGATGCCACGGCACTCTAGCCCAGGCAACAGAGTGAGACTCTGTCTCAAAAAAAAAACAAAACAAAACAAAAAAAAAAAAAACAAGAGAGGGGTTAAGATTTACTGATTCCTGTACCAAACACCAAGTACCCTACAACCCATTTTACAGCCTTTGCTAAAGAGTCCCAAAAAGCAGATGCTTATATGCTTTCCTGGATGAAAAAGGATCCTGGGGCCAGGAAACGCTGCTCCCTCTTGAGAATGTATAATAGATGCTATCGTAATCAAGACTGAGAAATTCTAGAGCAAAGAAATCTGTTTAAACGCATTTGCCTTTTACACAACGATTCTACCAGAAACAAATAGTCCACAGAGCGGTGTGGGAAATTCCACACGTGAAACGCCTTTATGAGGCGGGTACCATTATTGCTCCCGCGTTAACAGACGAGGAAATTGAGTCTTGGTAAGTCGCGGAAAACGCCAAGGTTCACAGAGCTGGCAGAGTGGTAGGAGCCATTCGAAACCAAGTCTGCTCTGCCTCAAATCACGACTCTTCAGCCCTGCGTCACGCTGGCTTCCTTCTGAAGTGCCTTGTTCTGATCGATCCCGACAACGAACTCACTTAGCACTCCCACTTTGTTCCTTGTAGACGCGGGCCAACTGGACACTCAGTGCCACCGCTGGGCGGCAGAGAAATGTCCACCCTCCGTCACTTGTCACGGGTGATTGGTTTCACTTGGGGAGGTTGCAGCAGCGCCAGATTCTTCCCTGCGACATGGCAGCAATGGGCGTGTCCTCGTCCTGGCTCTGCTGTTTCGTAGCTGTGTGACCTGGAGCAAATGGCTTAACCTCTCTGTGCTTCGGGTCTCATCCGAATTATCAGGAGAACTCTAAGGTTGCCATAAGAATTAACTGGGACAATGGATACAAGATGCTCGCTCAGCCCAGCGCTTGGCACCCAGGAAACCGTCCGGGAAATGTTACTTGTTAACTCGTGCTGTTATTACAGCAGTCCACGCTGCCTGCATTTCTGACGCGGGCCACCGTGGGGCGTCAGAGGCTCAGAATAGGAGGTGCCAGATGGGACAATGTCCCTACCCGGTGAGGGTGTGGGGTCTTGGGCTGGCAGTCTAGGCAGTGGACGGAGGGGATGTGCTCAGAGGCAAATTGCCCTGGCTGTTCTGTGTCTCCCACGTCCTGCGGGCGTCGAGTCCCTTCGCTCTGCTGGACTTTAATTAGCAGGAGTGACCAGGAGGCAGACAGCTAATGATCTGAAGCGAGGGTGCAAAGGGACGTGCAACCAAAGCTCCCTAAAATGTCCCGCATGGTCGGGAGAGACCATCCTCGGCCGCGGAGCTCGACAGCCCCACTGCACGAAATCCAAAAATATAAAGCGACATCAAGTAATTCCCTTTTCAAGTGCGGGAAAGAAAAAGCCAGAGAAAGGACTTTCCATGGAAACGAGGTTCCGTTTATCGCACTGGCCTTTTGCACGGGGGAAGGGAAAGATGAGCTGCAGAACCCAGGCAAGGGCAGGCCTTTCCCGTGACAGCTCGTTAGGGTCCAAAAATGTCCCTGTGCATAAGGGCTGTTTGCCTAATTGGACAAATAATCTTCCCACGAGCAGAGGTCAAGCAGAGGCAGGGCTCTTGGTGTGACTTGTCAGTCAAGCAAAAGGAAACATTTCCTGGGCTTTTCCTTTACAGTGATGGAGCACTGAGTCGAGCACTGCCTCAGTGCAGACCGGTCTCTCCCCAGCCATCAGTTAGAGCCCGCCAGAGGCGACGCTCTCCGGCCCGTGGGTGGCAGGTACTCTCTCAGCCCATGCAGAGACGGGAACTCCGAGCTGTGCTGCCGTAGGGCCAGTTTGAACACGGCCCAGCAGAGTGGAGTTGTGAGTATCTGTCCTGCTGCTTAGCTGTGCAACCTTGCCAAGTCTCTCAACCTCGCTGAACCTCAACTTCTTTTTTTTTTTTTTTTGAGACAGAGACTCGCTTTGTTGCCCAGGCTAGAGTGAGTGCCGTGGCATCGGCCTCGCTTACAGAAACCTCAAACTCCTGGGCTCAAGCGATCCTCCTGCCTCAGCCTCCCGAGTAGCTGGGACTACAGGCATGCGCCACCACGCCCGGCTAATTTTTTCTATATATATTAGTTGGCCAATTAATTTCTTTCTATTTATAGTAGAGATGTGGGTCTCGCTCTGGGGGGTCTCAGGCTGGTTTCAAACTCCTGACCTCCAGCAATCCGCCCACCTCGGCCTCCCAGAGTGCTAGGATTACAGGCGTGAGTCACCGCACCCAGGTGAACCTCAACTTCTTCATCTACAATAAAGTAGAGATAATTTTTATCTTGCTCGGGTATGGAAAGGACAAAAAGAGACAACGAATTGCATGGTGCAAGGGAAGTCAGACCAAGGTGGGTCCCGATCTTGGCTTTGCAATTTCCTTACTGAATGCGATTAAACATGCAATTCAATCTTTCTAAGCCTCAGTTTCCTTGTCCTTAAAACTGGGATGAGATACTTATCCAGTTTGTTCTGAGGATGATGTCAGATGGTATGCATCCAAAACACCCAGCGTGATGCTAGCACATAGTAGGTCCTATGGTTTAGCGAATAGTTTCTGGAGCTATCCCTATTTGAGAATGGGCACTCACCAGATATTAACTCTCTTCTCTGCCTTTGTGATTTTTGAAAGAAACCAGAGGGTGGCGCGGTGCCCCAGGGTCCCGCAATGGATGTTAGGAGACTCGATTTGCCCTCAGCTGTGGGATCGTGGGCCGAAGTCATGACCTCTCTGCCCACAGTCCCTTCATCTGAGAACTGATAAGCTGTAAGCTGTTATGTTCTAGGATTCTCTGAAAAGTGTAGATAAGCACTTCTCGAAGTCATATGCTAGGGAACGTTAGTCCTGCAGGTCTGCTACCTCCTCAGTGAGAAAGCGTTCTGTGCTCACGTGAAGTCTGGAAACCTGCTTCTTCTAGCCCCTTTCTGGAGAGCCACAAGACACACTAGTGAGAAACTCACGCCAAGGCAACCTCACGCAGCCCCACGTCTCCCTGACTTATCTGCCCAAGCGTGAAACACATCCGAACACTTGAGAACACATTTTGGGATATGCTCACCTAGGGAATTTTCCTATGTGCTTCACTTTTCCCATGTTTCTGGACAGAAATTTTTGCAAGGGCAATTTTTGCAAGGGAAGTGATCACCCGTGCAAATAGATCCGTATCTCAGAAAAGAGGGACCCATCTGAGGACGCTCTGTCTGCCCTCTAGGATGATGAAGAGATTGCCATGGGGCCTGGGTTCGCAGCCTCCTCATTAGCCTCAGAGCCCCTGGTGGATTAGCCTTGACAATGTGCCTGGGAGGCGTCCTTGGGTACCAGCTTCCCCGGGGGGCATGACTGACTTCTCTGTGCTCACGTGATGGAAGAACTCTCTGGACTCTTCCAAAGTCACTGTTATCACTGCCAAGGGGCAGCTTGCAGGCAAGCAAAGAGAGGACGTGATTCAAATATGCAGAAAATGTAAACAGAAACAGGCAGATGACTGTGTGTACTATTTGAATAATTGTTCTGCTTTCTGGAAACAAAACAAAATCTACGCTACTCAGCCTCAGAGTAAATGCACCAACTGGAGCCTCAGGACTGAAATGAAAAGGATCCAGATCGGCTGGGAGGAACTTGAGAGGACGCAGTAACTTCAGGCTGCGGGTCCGGATCTTGCTGGGCTTTGTGGCCTCTCCCAGCCCCGCCTCCCCCCTCTGTGCGCTCCTCCAAGTTCTCTGCTGAGGCCTTTGGAAGCGCGAACCAGGGCTCCTCAAACTTTGCAAACAGGGGGCCAGGTCACCGTCCCTCAGACCGTGGGAGAGTGCGCACTGTGGGCCCGGGAGGAGTCGGCTGCTAAGCAGGACAGGCAGCCGAGGCAAAAACACCCCGAGGGCAGGATAAATGTCCTCGGTGGGTCTCATGTGGCCTGCGGGCCGTAGTTTGAGGACCCCCTCTGGGCTAAACCTTCCTCCTGCTGCCAGGTTTTTGCATAGGCTGGTCCTCATGCCTGGAACATTCTTCCCTGGCTCTTGCTTGACTGGTAACGCCTGGAGCTTTGCAGCAAACCCTTCCCTGACCCCTCCAGACTCAGTGAATCTCTCCTGTCATATTACACACCTTTTATTAGCGCTCATCACAGTGTAATTTTACAGGTACTCCTGCCATTTTTTGATGTTTACCTACTAGCCCGTAAGCTCCATGAGGGAAGGGTTGGGTGTGATTCTGCTCAGCTCTGTGTCCCGGGCACCTGTGTATACAGGTACTACCGTGTTTCCCTGAAAATAAGACAGGGTCTTATGTTTATTTTTCCTCAAGAAGACACCCTAGTGGGGCTTATTTTCAGGGGATGTGTTACTTTTTTTTAAGTACGGTACAACCATCTACATTGATTTAAATAGAGTGAAGTCGTCTTCTTCTGGAACATCATCATCACTCTCCAAACCCCAAATTCCATCCTGAATGTCTTGCGACTCTATTTCCTTTAGAATCATTGGCCCCGATCTCTCATGTGGAGCACTAGAGCTGTCACAGGGCAGATGGGAAGGGCTGCTCGTGTTCTTTCCCGCTCCGCGATGACATGCATGGGTTGTGCAGATGCGCTGCGTAGCCACGCCCATCACTAGGGCATATTTTCATAGCCACGCCCACCACCAGGGCTTATTTTCATAGCCACGCCCACCACTAGGGCTTATTTTCATAGCCACACCCATCACTAGGGCTTATTTTTGTAGCCACGCCCAGCACTAGGGCTTATTTTCATAGCCACGCCCACCACTAGGGCTTATTTTCATAGCCACGCCCATCACTGGGGCTTATTTTCATAGCCACGCCCAGCACTAGGGCTTATTTTCATAGCCACGCCCAGCACTAGGGCTTATTTTCATAGCCACGCCCATTACTAGGGCTGATTTTCATAGCCACGTCCAGCACAAGGGCTTATTTTAATAGTCACACCCATCACTAGGGCTTATTTTCGGGGTGGGGTTTCTATTGCGCACATGCTTAGACATCCTGCTAGGGCTTATTTTACAGGGAAACACGGTACTTGTACAGCATGGTGGCAAGGACAGAGTGGGAAGAAGAAAACAGCAGCGGGACCCATGACAGGACTGCGTTAGTTAACTGTGCTGCTGCAGAGAGAGAGAGCGACCTGCCCAGGGTCACACACTCATCGGTGAGACAGCTGGGACCACATTCCCAGTCTGCTACCTTCTAGCTTGCTATGCTCAGTGGCTGCATCCCAGAAAGTGCCACTTTGCAGAAACAGGAAAAGTCCACCTTGATGGCTTATAGCCAGTCATGCTCCTGATGAAGTGTCCTCAATTCTGGGCCTTGGGAGACGGAGGCAGGGGCCCCTACAAGCTGCAGGCGTGAAAGCTAACCTGCTGGCCTTGGATTAGCTCAATCTCTTCGCTTTGTTTCTTTTCCACTTCTCAGCCTGGGCCCTCCGAGTTCCCCGGGATGAGCACTGAGACAGAGGCTGCCAAGAGTCACTGCGGAGGAGGGCGGAGACGCCCACCATAAAGCGGTCCCCTCAGCCGGCGAGGCCCTCCTTTCATCCACATCACCGTGGTTTTTTTTTTTTAATCCTCCTTCAGAGACAAACTGCTCCAGCGCATGCTGCCTTCCTGGTGCACTGCAGTCTGGAAAGTTACAGCTGGGATGGTGTCACTTCCCAGCCAGGGGACTGGGGTGCCCCCGTTTCTGCCGGTTTGAACTGCGGCTACATTATAGCATCAGATGCCTGGCTGCTGCCTCTGCATTCCTGTCTTCCCATCTTTTACAGCCTGTCTCCTCTTTGTCCGCCTTTAATGTGGAGGCTGAGCATCTAGTGCGCAGGTTCGAATCCTTGCCGTTCCACTATAAAGCTGAGCAATCTCGTGCAAATGACCGGACCTCTCTGAGCCTCAGCTTTTCATTTATTTCAACTACTTTCACTCTGAAAAGGGAATGATAATGATACTACCTACTTCACATGGTTTATAAGAGGTTAAATAAGATGGTGTGTGTATGACAATTAGCACAATGCTCGCTACGTAGATGCATTTATCACGTCTCAGGAGCCGTCAGTCTTTGGCATTGGGTAGCCTGCGTGTGTTCTCCCTTATGCAAACCCTGCCCCTGCAACACTTCAGAGGGAAGAACAGATTCCCTGCTTTGGGATAAGAAAGCAAGCTTTAAAAGGTTAAGTAGTTTGCCTGTAGCTCCAGAGATAATTGGCCCTGTACAGAGAGGGTAATCCTTAGGGGTTAGAAAAGCGTGGCTGTCAGAACCAGAAAGCCTTGAGATTTAATCCTGCTTGTGCACAAACTCACTGGGGGATCAGAGCCAGGTGCCCAACCTAGCCGAGCATCTGTATCTGTAGTTCGAAAAAAAAAAAATAACCTCAGAGGACCACTGTCATGATGAGAATAAACATCTTCACACAGCAGAGGTTCAGCACGCTGCAGGTCTATATTTGTGTGATTCTTACTGCAGGAGAATCTGATGAGATCTGCAGCCTTATGGTCCGTCTGAGTCTTTCCTGAGTCTGTTCCCGGGTCATTTGTAGAAAGAACATGGAGCTTGGTGACCCATGGACCTTCGGTTACATTCTGTTTTTATAAAAATCACCCAAGGAGGCAATACCTGATTTGTGGAAGCGTTACAATAAGACTGTGTGTGTCTTTCTATACCATTGCTATTTCCTTTCCAAGAGAAGACCTTGAGTAGGTCAAGTTTCCATTCCGAAGGATGCACTTCTCCTTGATTGCAAAATGCAGGGTTTAGAACCCAGCCAATGACAGCACCGCCTGCCTTTGAGTCACCAGTTTTATGTCTTTGCTGGCTTCTGGTAATGCAGTAAATATAACACAAGAGCTCCAAATGCAGTAGTTCTCTGAGCAGGCACCAAATAAATACATAAAAAACCCCAAACAGAAAACCAATCTACTTCTTTATGATCCTGTAGTTGCTCAGCCAGTCTTTCCTCATTCCCGCCATAGTCCTGAAATGACCTTCCCTCTCTCCTTTTTATCATTTCAGATCTGACTTATCATTCAGGGTCTGGCTTCAGACCTTCTTTCTTTAAGAAGCTCTCTTTGGTTACTGTGGCCAGGCATCAACTCACTTTTCTGGGCATTCCTGGCCAGCCCAGTATCTAAGCCTTCTCTGTGCTCTGTGACTTAGATTTCCCTTTGACACCAGGTCAGCCGTAGGGCATAGTGATCAGGGACCCAGAAGCTGGAAACAGTCACATCTGGCCTCAAATCCCTGCTCTGCCAATGGCCAGCTCTGTGACACTGGACCACATACTGAGCCCTATACGGGTACAGCCTCCTTTGCAAAGTGGGAGTTTCGACAGCAACAATGCCAACAGCAAAGACTCGTTATGAGAGTGAAAGGAGGTGGTACTCATAAAGCACTTGGCATGATGCCTCAAATACGAGGGCTTTGCAAGGTCAAGGCTATAATTTAGTGATATTGAGTCCAGAGACTACAGGTTTATATCCAGCGTAGAGGACACAGCTGTGTAATTTTTTTTTTATAGATCATCTTAATGATCTTTACAGCTAGGGTTGGGAGATAGTCCAAGTCACCTGCAGTGTCCTGAAGACAGAGGGAGCTGAAGCCATTTGAAAGAGAGCAGGCGTCATCTTACTGGGTGGGAGCGTAGCGGCCAATGCCAAAGCCAATGCCAAAGCCCAGGGTAAAGAGGAAGCAGGTGTTTTTGTCAAGAGAGGATACTGGGTCTAGGCTTGGTCTACCCTTTCATAGCTGTGCAGCCACCTCCTAAGTATCTCTTGAATCCATCTATTGTGTTTGTTCACTTCCCTGGGCCAGGCTACCATAGTCTCCACCCTGGAACACTGATTCCACCTGCATCCTCTCTCTCGCTACCCTCGGATGCAGCAGTTCTCCAGCCAGGCTGGACATTAGAATTTTCAGAGAGACAAAAAAGGCAATCCTGCTGTCGAGGCTACACACCCAGATCAACTAAATCAGACATTCTAGGTTGAGGCCCAGGCAGCAGTATTTTTTCTTTGTCTTTCTCTTCTCTTTCTCTCTTCTCCCTCTCTCTCTTTCTGTCTCTCCATTTCTCTCTCATTCCAATATGCAGCAAAGATCGAGAACCTCTACCAAAGTCCAGTGGCTCCCGAAGTTTGGTGCCCATAAGAATCAATCAGAGAACCTGTTAAAACACAGAATCCTGGGCCTCCCCAGCCCTGGAGAGTTTTGATTCAGTAGGTCCGGGGTGAGAGCAAAGGATTTGGCTTTCTAAGCGGCCCCTGGGTGATGCCGATGCTGTGAACCGCCTTGAGGAGCAAGGATCTAACTCAGGGTCTGCAAAGCAGCCTACTCATCTTTTTTGGAACGTGCATTTGCTCATGTTACTGTCCTGCTTAAGAAGATCCATTTTCCTTGGTGGTAAGAGTCCAAGATTCTCATCAAAGCTTCAGAAACTGTAGCCATCTGGCTCCTACGCAGCTTTCCAACCTCATCTCCTATGACTCTGTCTTGCCATCCAGGCTTGAGCGATTCTGTACTTCTAGGTTCTCAAACATGGCATATTCTTGCTTGGACCCCTGGCCGATGTGCATGCTCTCTTCCCCTCCTCTGTCTGCTAACACTAAATCATTAATCCAAGGTCCAGCCTCAATGTCGCTTCCCTAGGGGACCTTCTTGGTCTCAGCCAAGGTCACCTCCTGAAGGCTCCCCCAGAACCCTGATCCTCCTCTTTTATCATCCCCATTGCATTTGCATGGTTCATGTTTTCTGCAAGACTGTGAATGCCTCGAGTTCGTTATAAAAATCTCCAGTGACTGATGCCTGGCAAGTAAGAAAGAAATAGTTGCATAGCTAAATTTGAGATGGAGATGATAATATCTACTTGGCAGGGATGTTTTGATGAGTTAGTGACATGTTTACCCGATCACTTAGTGTGGTGTCTTCTGACACTTAGTAAAAAGGTGCTTACATCATGACCTAAATGGAAATCTGAATGTAAATCATTTAAACTCATTAAATTCTTATTGAATGAATAAAAGTATGTAAGTGAAGAAGGGACAGAGAATAATTGACTAAAGTGGTGTGAGTCTCTGTGAGTCTCGGTTTCCTCATCTGGAAATAGGGAATATTAATGCTCAACTCACCATTTTAAAAGTATTCATTCAATGCCTGCTTTGTTTCAAGAATTGTGCTATGATCTCTGAAAACCAGAACTTGCTAACTTCCGGGATTCTTTCAAACACAAAAAAGTTTTTTTTCCCCAAAATTAGTAAAGTATTACACACATGTAAATAATTATTTTCACTGTCACTGGTTTTTGAATGTAGT
Source organism: Mirza zaza (assembly GCA_008750895.1). Lineage (NCBI taxonomy): Eukaryota > Metazoa > Chordata > Mammalia > Primates > Cheirogaleidae > Mirza > Mirza zaza. Next base: position 148,966 of record VSMD01096114.1, on the reverse strand, counting down.
TTTCACTAATTTCTGAAATTCTGTTCAGGCAGCTGATCTGCTGGGAAATGGTCATTTGTTCAAAATGAGCCAGAGGTGATTCTATTCTCTGGAGATTTGGATATGAATATTATAGGAAATAAAATGCCTTTTTGTGCGGTTGAATAATTTTGCTCTTTAAGCAGCATCGAGTCATGGTGAAAAGCAATTTATAAATGGCAAAAATAATGCACTTAACAGGAGATCCAGAAAACACCCAATGATGCCTAAAATACCTCTAATAAAATTGAATGCTTTTGTTAAATATGCTGCTCCTTATTTGAAGGGAAAGAGAACTTCATTTTCAAATATTGAGAACACAGTACATAAAAGTGGCTCTCAAGGTCAAAATGAAATTGAGTTTTCCAGCTTCTGCAATTATGGCTTCAGTAAATGTGTACGTGCATGTGTGTGTGTGTGTGTGTGTTTGTGTGTGTGTGTAAGAGAGTTCTCAAGCAGTAGTGAACATGCACATCTATAAATCACGGAGCTGCCCATGCCAATTAAAATTGAGGTGAGGAAGTATAATTTCCAGGGTACATGAGAACTGTTACATGCCCTGCTATTTCCTTTGAGTGGCACGTCACACACACAAGACGTGCTTAATTTCCAGTCCCAGGCTGATTATTATGCAAGTGCCTGGTGGAAATTGGGTCTATTCATAAGTCTACCCACATATATCATTATCTAGTTTTGCCTTCCCTGAAGAGTGTGTCTACAGTGGTGTTACCATTGTTCAAAGTCAAAAATATTTAGAGAAGGTGGGTTTCACTTTGATTAAGACGTGTTAAAGGAACAGTTAGTTCCTGGTATCAAATTCATAACCAAGTAGATATCTCTCTATATATATATTTTTTTCTATTAGTTCTTTTAAAAGTATCTGTGGGCAAGATGAGGAGGTAATATTAAAAACAGAGAGGCCCCAAATTCTCCAAAAGATGGGAGAAAAAGAATGATTAAAAAAATTCCAAATTACATGATCAGCATTCATTAAATTCTTCCTGCATAAAATACACTGCATTTTGTACTACAGGTGAGCAAAGGTATCAGGGTATCATCTGTTCTAACACATATGACAGTTCCTAACTTAGTTATTGGACTATACTGATGCCTACTCTTGCTATATTCAACAAGTTGGAAGTGGAAGATTTTATATTTTTGATGAAGTTGAAGTCAATCATCCCATAACAATCATAAGTAAGGATAATCGTGTGTTGTACTGAAAACAAAAGTAAATATTGAAAAAGTAAATTAAAAAGGGGAAACAAATTAATCAGAATAGGTTAATTTATTGGATGGTAACAAATTAACCCTGAAATCTCAGTTTATTTCTTGCTTACTGTATATGTTCAGTGCCAATGATGGGGGTCTTTCTTCCATAGAATCACTCAGAGATCCAGGCAGATGAGAGCACCAACCTTTTGTGACTCTGCCACCTTGATATGTGGCTTCCAGGCTCAGAGCAACAGGGGAACATAGAGCATGGAGAATTCATAGCCTGTCTGCTGGAACTAATCATATGGCCCTAACCTAATTGCAAAGGAAGTTAGAAAATGTAGGAAGACACATAAAATATTTCATAAGCATTACTCTGTCTGACTCAAAAAAATACCATGGAGTCTAGTAAAAGTGCATAACACATAGATGCTATCTTGAGTATCTGGGAAATGCTCTATTCTCTATTTCACCTGGCCTATATGGACACTTCTATATCAATTCAAATTGATTCGAGTGAACATGGTGTAACATAACTAAATTTGCACTGTCAAAGGCAAATATGCCCTTGGCTTAGAGGAGGGAAATAGAAGGAAGTAGTACTGTCTTCTGAGAAGGAAACCTACAAATAAGCAGTATTTTAACCAGTATAAATTAAAATAATGTTGACTGAAATACTCACACCCAACACACCAGGGAAGTTCAAATCGAGATGGCCCAAGGGTCTCCTACTCTAATTATCTCCAAAGGTACCCTACAATTTCCCAGACTGAGAATTCTTTGAGTGGTAAACCACCATGAAGATAGATGACTTCTCATCTCTTTAAATTTTATTTGTAGTTTAGATGCTAGGCTCATCTTCTGTGAAACTGGTTTTAGGACCTTCAGAGGAAAAAAACTTCATAGTGATTATGGCAAATCGCTTGCTCCCAAATGACTGTACAATCTCAGAGAAAACCAAAACTTACCCAGGAACCTCAGTTAGCCACCTTTACAAAAGGAACTTACTTTTACAAGGAAAGTCAAATCACGATGGGAATTGCGTTTTTGAAAAAGCAATATCAAATGCATGCGTCAGGTCAATGCCCTGCCCTTATATGCTAACATTCCTAGACACAGAATTGATTTGCAAAATGACGCCTTTCCACAAGATGCTTGGTGTATTCTAAGGTCGGAGAGTGGAAAAATACATTTTTGAAAAATGGCTTTAACATGAAGTGAAACCCAAATGATTTTCAGGTTAATAGCTCAGCAAGTACCTGACAGAGAATGGGAGCTCAATATATATTTGTAGAATCATTGCCTATAAATATTTTATCCTCCGTGTAACAGGGAAGCTTCAGTACACTAAGCTGATCTTGATTTTATTTATATTTTAAAATTGAGATAGAATCTCATTCTGTTGCCCTGGCTAGAATACAGTAGCATCTTCACAGCTCACTGCAAACTCAAACTCCTGGGCTTGAACCACCCTCCTGCCTCAGCCTCCTGAGTGGCTGGGACTACAGGCATGCGCCACCATGCCCAGCTAATTTTTTTTTCCTATGTATTTTTAGTTGGCCAATTAATTTCTTTCTACTTTTAGTAGAGACGGGGTCTCACTCTTGCTCAGGCTGGTCTCGAACTCCTGACTCAAATGATCCTCCCGCCTTGGCCTCCCAGAGTGCTAAGAGCTACCGCATCCAACCTATGTGATTTTTTTAATTGAAAAAGTATTCTCTATGCTTTTATCATTCAACCTGTAATGGTCGTCATTAACTCTATTGATTAAGGGATGGTCGAATCTGCTACCTGTTTGTTTTAGTTGGTAAAAATGAGTGATCCAAAAAGTATAGGGTTTGGAGAAAATGAGATATCTAAATAGATATGAAAATTCTTCCAAAAAGTTGGGAGGACTGTCCAGAGATTATTATCGTTGGTAGTGGTGTTTCACCTCCTTTTAAGTACTGCAGACATCTTGCTGACATTTCAGCAAAACATATACTCCTCTCATTTCTTACGGTGAAATTCTGCCATGGAGATATCAAGTCACAACGCCACGAGGCCCTGGCTAGTGTCAGATGGTGCTTAATGGATTCTGTCTCTACAGCCTGACATGTGCAGTTGAGTTGGAAAACGGCTGATTAAAAAATTTAGAGTCAACATACGCAGCCAGCTGCACAGAACAAGATAACGCCCCAGGTGACAGCCTGTGGCTTTGATGTAAGGTGGCTGCAAGGGGTCTTATGCTCCCCAGAGAAAGTCGGACACGCACCCAAAGACGAGAAAATTCTGAAAAATTCATAAGCTTCCTTATCATTAATAATTAATCTCTAAATCAACACGCGCTGGCAATTTATACTGGCCAAACGCCGGGGAACAGCTAAGGATTGAAGCTTTACCTCCCTCTGCAAACCCCTCTGGAGTGATTAATTCCATCGCAACCTTCAGTTTCTTATCAGCAAAGCAGGGCTGCAGAAATGCAGGAGACGGTCTTCAATACAAGCTGTGACATTAGCCATCATAATTTATAAGGAGAAAGCATTGAGCTTCTCCGAAACAGCAGTCCCTCCCTCCTGCCTCCACCTGCCCCACTGAAAAAAATGACTTAGATTTATTTGACACTCACCCAGATTGGGATTTTTTTCTGACAAAATTCTACGATCTCTATAAGCCAGAGGGTGTCACCTAGGTGAGAAATCAGGGTGGGGCGGGGGGGGCAATTTTGCTCCCAGAAGACATTTGGCAAAGTCTGGAGACATTTTTGCCTGTCGCAGCTGGGGGAGACAGGTGCTACTGGCATCTAGAAGGTAGAGGCCGGGGGTGCTGCTATACACCCTATAATGCCCAGGACGGTCCCCTATAATAAGGAATTATCCAGCCTGAAATGCCAGCAGCGCTGAGGCTGAGAAACCCTGCTGCACAGGTTGGCCTCGGGGAAGTAAGATATCTGCACTGACAACATTTGATTATGGGGGCAAAGAGAAAGTTGCTCCACTGATGTGGAGGCTTAACTTCACGATGTTAATCCTCTAGCCCGTTAAACCCTTCCTAACATTGCCAGCCAGGCCGAGATCTCAAATAATTTGAGGAAGGAAAAGAGATAAGAATTTGACAGTTCCTACTGTGGCTAAGGAGTTTGTACAAGAAGGTTGCTATGTTTGCAAGAATAATTCACACAGGTATTTTTGGAAATTCTGCTTCGGAGCTGATTTCACTGAGGCGTGTAAGACACAGGGCTTCAACTATCGGGACTTCGTTGGCAGAGTTTTGCGTCTATTGGTCCCACTGTGTTGTATGCACGTTCGTGCCTCAGGCTCCCTTCTTCCAGGAGAATGCTGCAGCCGAGTGACTGGAGAGAGACACTCCTTTCTCTTCTGGCATTCTGTCAGATGCATGCTATTCCCCACGCACTCACAGGCCAGGCCCACAACCTGTTGCATGCGGGGACAGGGGGATGCAAACTCACAACCACCTCTCCTAGACTTAACAGCCTGAGAGGCTGCCTCTTCTCAAAGGCTTTCAGAAAACCATGCCCGCTCCATCATAGAATCCTGTTTAGTTTGTAATTACACATCCCTTGGCGTGGTTGCTTGATTCATGTCTGTTTCTCCATTAGGGTATGAGTTCCACTGTTTGTGCTCAATGTGATAACCTTAGAGCCTGTGCTAGGGCTTTAATAAATATCTAGCAGAAACAGTGGTGATCTAACACCTTTTGTATTTTCCAGGCTAGAGCTGGAACCCATTCTACTAAGTGAAGTATCTCAAGAATGGAAAAACCAGCACCACATGGACTCACCAGCAAATTGGTTTTAACTGATCAACACCTCAGTGGACACATAGGAGTAACATTTATCAGGTGTCAGGCAGGTGGGGGGGGGAGGGTATGGGTATATACAAACACAATGAGGTAAGATGTGCAACATTTGGAGGATGGTCACGCTTGAAGCTCTGACTCGAGGGGGAGGGGGGCATGGGCAATATATATAACCTTAACACTTGTACCCCCATAATACGCTAAAATAAAAAAAATATATCTAGCAGAAAGAAAGAATATGAACCTTCCTTCTGTTATTCCCCCCATAACACCATCTCATAGCTCTCAGCTCCTTCTCTTCTATGCTGGTGTTATTATCATTTGCACGCATATCTAATGCTCCTACAAGACTAGAAACTTCCGAGGGCAGGACCCATATCTGGTTTCTCTCTTGATCTCCAACAGAGCCTTGAAGACAAAAAGAAATGGTGGGTAAAATCTTTGTTGTTTGCCAAATCCACATGGATTCCTATTTGAAGCAAACCCTCAGAGTCTTTGCTTGTTCCAGAAGCTTGTTTTAAAGAGCTTGGGTTCATCAGTCATTGACTTGAAGACTATGATATGCCCATATCATCTGCAAGATGTCTCTGCTTTATTCGGAATTTGGTTCTAGACTAACTTCTGTAGTAGGTAAAGGGGCATGCAGGGTACTGCGTGTGGATGACAACAGAGGCAAGAATGTTCTCCAGAAGACCTCATTTGGGGAAAATTATATCAAGAGACACACTGAGTTTGCACCTGGAGGTGAATTACAAGGTATTTATGGCAAGGATGTCTTATTAACTAACGAATTCAAAGGCAGTCAGAAAATAATCGGAAGGAACGATAGCGAGCTATTTTGGGTAGCAGAAGGGACAGAGCACAATTTGGAAAGGTGGTGGCTTCCTTCTTTAATAATTGAAATCCTATTTCACAGTCCACAGATTTTGTGGCCGTGCCTTGATACCACAATAAAAGTATTTCTGGAATAAATGTGAGAACTCCACTTTTATTTGGACATTAAAGATAAGGGCAGGAGCTATTTTTTCCACTGTTTATTCTACTTTAGCATAGGGAATCCACACCCCTAAGAAGCCAGTGAATCACTAAACAACCAGAAAATGCCAGAATGGACTGGAGCTTAAATTCTTGCAAGCAAGCCCAAAGCGCTAGAGATGCTAGCTACTCATGACTGCTGGTGTATATTATCCTTTGGAAGCACTATCTTCCCACTTCAAATGTTAGTGCTTCAAAAATCATCTCTGAAAAGTATTAGTGTCCAGACAGTGACAGGATTTTCAACCTAGTCTATTTTAATACTTTCCCTTGCTTTGCTGTTCAACAGAGTTGGCAGCTGAGAGGTCAGGAAACCAGTTTGACTTTCCAAAATTCTTATTCTTACTTAAGAGATCTGGATCTCTGTAAAAAACAATTTCTAAAAGGGACTGTATCAGACACAGTTTATTCTCTCCTTCCTTCTTATATCCCTTCCTTCTACAAATATTTATTAAGCATAGCCTTTGCCAGGTAATATATTAGGCACTGGGCATACCAATGACAAGCATAAATGAACTGGTCTTCCCTCATAGAATTGATAAGTGGTGAGGAATACAAACATCAATCAAATAACCATGCACATTAATGTAAACTTACCAAGACATAATTGCTCCAAAGAATGAGAACAAGATTCTGTGAAAGAAGTCTGATTTAGCAGCTCTTGAATTGGTAACTAAAGATAAGTAAAGGTTAACAAGGCAAGAACAAACCAAAGTTAAAGCTAGCAGAAGACAAGAAATAACAAAGATTGTAGCAGAACTAAATGAAATTGAAACAAAAACAATTACAAAGGATCAATGAAATGAAAAGTTGTTTCTTTGAAAAGATAACCTAAATCGACAGATCAGTAGCTGGATTAACCAAGACGAGAGAAGATTCAAATAAGCGCAATCAGAAATGAAAAAGGAGATATTTCAACTGATACCACAAAAATAAAAAAAAGATCATTCGAGACTGCTATGAACATCTCTCTGCACACAAACTAAAAAATCTAGAGGAAATGGCTAAAATTTTGGAAATACATGACCTCCCAAGTTTGAATCAGGAGGAAATAGAAATCTTGAACAGACCAATAATGAGTATCGAGATTGAATCAGTAATAAAATATCTCCCCCCACAAAAAAAGCCTAGGACCAGACAGATTCACAGCTGAATTCTACCAGACCTACAAAGAAGAATTGTTATATATCCTACTGAAACTGTTCCATAACATCAGGGAGGAGGGAATCCTCCCTAACTCATTCTGTGAAGCCAGTGTCACCCTGATACCAAAGCCAGGAAAGGATATACACACAAAGAAAAACTACAGACCAATATTCCTTATGAAAATAGATGCAAAAGTTTTCAACAAAGTACTAGCAAATCAAGTCAAATAGCACATCCAAAAAAAAATTCACTATGGTAAAATGGATTTCAATCCAGAATACCCAGAGTTCCTACAAGGAACTCAAAACAAATCAGCAAGAGAAAAATAACCCCATTAAAAAGGGAGCAAAAACATCAACAGATATTTTTCAAAAGAGGAGAAACAAATGGCCAATAAGCATATGAAAAACTGGTCCATATCACTAATCATCAGGGAAATGCCAATTAAAACCACAATGAGATACCATGTTACCCCTGTCAGAATGCCATTATCAAAAAGTCAAAAAACAATAGAGGCAGGTGTGGATGAGGTGAAAAGGGAATGCTTATACACTGTTGGTGGGAATGTAAATTAGTATAACTTCTATGGAAGTCAGTATGGAGATTTCTTAAAGAACTAAAAGTAGACTTACCATGCCATCCAGTAATCCCACTACTGGGGGGCTACCCAAAGGAAAATAAGTCATTTTACAAAAAAGACACCTGCACCTATATGTTTATCACAGCATAAGTCACAATTGCAGAGATACGGGACTAATATAATTGCCCACCAACCGAGGAGTGGATAGAGAAAATGTGGTGCATATATACTGTGGCGTATGACTCAGCCATCAAAAAGGATGAAATAATGTTTTTTGCAGTAGCTTGGATAGAACTGAAGACCATTATTCTAAGTGAGGTAACCCAGGAACAAAAAATCAAATACTGCACATTGTCACTTATAAGTGGGAGCTAAGCAATGGGTATGCGTGGCCATACAGAGTTACTTAATAGACATTAGAAACTCAGTAGGGGGAAGGTGGGAGGGGGTATGGAAGGAGAAATTACCTATTTGGTACGTTGTACACTATTCAGGTGATGGGCATACTAAAAGTTTACACTTTCCACTCTGCAATTCATCCATGTAACAAAAAAAACCCACTTGTATTCCATAAATCTAAATCAATCAACCAATCAATCAGTCAATAAAGGTTAACCAGGCAGAGTGGGGAAGGGTATTTCAGGCAGGAAAAGTATGTGTTAAGGGCTTGTGGCAGGAGGGAATGTGGAAGCAGCTCAGTGTGGCTGGAAGGAGAGTCGTAGGGGATAAGGATGGGGGGGTAGGCAGGGTCAAGCCACGCATGGAGTCTTGGAGGTCATGCAAAAACTGCCTGGGGTCTTATAGTTTATGGGACACCCATTTTATATCTTTATCATAGAAGCACCAGGAAGTCAATGGAAGGCTTAAAGCTAGAGGTTAGGGCAGGGGTCCTCAAACTTTTTAAACAGGGGGCCAGTTCACTGTCCCTCAGACCGTTGGAGGGCCACTGGAGAGTGCGGCGCACATTCCACACATGCGCACTGTGGGCCCGGGATGAGTTGGCTACAAAGCAGGACAGGCAGTGGTGGCAAAAACACCCCGCAGGCTGGATAAATGTCCTTGGCGGGCCACATGTGGCCCTTGGGCCGTAGTTTGAGGACCCCTGGGATAGGGTGACAAGAGTGGGGAGAAGGGATGAGAAGTTCAGATGAGGATTATAAAAACATCATTCTTGCTTACGTGGAGAATGGAATGGAAAGGCTAAGAGTGAATTCAGCTGTTGCTGAGGGTGGCTGAGCCAACTAAATACATCAAGTGTCTACTATGGGCTAGGTGCTTTATAAGGTACATAGACGACTTCTTTGTGATGGCAATTCTGTAAAGAGGGACTTTTTGATATTTTAATAAACTTTTTAAAATTTCAGAATAATTTTAGACTTGCAGAAAAAGTCGCAAAGATAGTACAGAGTTCCTGTATACCCCACGCCCAGCTTCCCCTGTTGTGAGCATCTCACATTACCGTGGTGCATTTGTCAAAACTTACGAACCCATACTGATACATACTTATTCACTAAACGCCATAATTTATTCAGACCTCATTAGTATTTCCCTAGTGTCCCTTCTTCATTCCAAGGTCCCCCAAGGATACGACATTGCATGCCATCCTGTCTCAGACTCCTTGGTCTATGAGTGTTTCTCAGACTTGGCTTATTTTTTTCTTTATGACGTTGACAGTTTTGAGGAGTACTGGCCAGGTATTTTGTAGAATGTCCCTCCACTTTGGTTTGTCTAATGTTTTTCTCCTGTGCAGACTACATTTACGGGTTCAGGGGATGAAGGCCACAGAAGTGAGGAGCCAATCTCAATACATCATATCACGGGTATATACTATCAGTGTGACTCATCACTGATATCAACCTTGATCACCTGGCTAAGGTAACGTTTTCCAGATTTCTCTGCTGTAGAGTTACTTTCTCTCAAATTTATTTATTGAATCAATTATTTGTTACAGTATGGACTTAGGGACATTTGTTTTTATACTTTGAGTTATAACCCAATTCTATGTTATTTAATTTGTTGCTCTAATTTGGCCATTGGGACTTCTTTCTGCCGGCTACCATGTCCCTTTGACGTGTGCCCATCGTTATGGATTTTTTTTTTAGCACTTTTTAATTTTTTGGCTTTAAATGATGCTCCAGGCTCATCTTGTATATTGTCTGTCACAGCCATCAGAATCAACTGTTTGTTCAAGAAGCCCTGGTTCTTCCCTAGTAAGAAACCAAGATACAGGCACTGGATGTGCTGTTACTAGAGAAAGAAAAGATTGTTATCCTCAATTCGGATGAGAACACTGATGCTTAGAGAGTTTGAGTGACTTGCCCAGGTTAAGGGCAAACGCAAGATTCAACTAAACATCCTTTCCTTCATATTCCTTTGTAAGAATGCCCTATGGAATTTCATTCCATATCCACTGTTTACTCAAGGGGCCTGTGCACTTTGGGAAAAGCTGATCCCATCCTCAGTTCCAGGTGAGGGGCTTCCCTGGCTTAAGCCATTCAGCAGATCCGATGCACTTGGCCACAGTTACTACATTAGGGACATGACACTTTGGTGCAAAGTACATGTGTCAATCCGACGCAAGATGACATTTACTAGGCGGCTTCTGGGAAAGAGGCTTTCTCACCCTTCTCAGAGAGATGCTGTTCCCTCTTTCTGCTAGATGTGAAAGGAAGTGTGAGAAAACCCTTTTGCATGTTAAGACTGCATCACATTATGAGGGAAACAAAGGCAGAGACTGTCCCTGAACTTAATAGCTCATAGTCAAAGCAGGACATGAGATCATACAGTTTATAATGTACCTACTTTATAATATTTATAATTTATAATACACCTGCTTTGCTTCCAGAAGAGCAAACATGGCACTGTGCAACAAATCTCTGCAAACAAAGCTAAAAAGGACAAGAATCAGTTGACAACTGGGAGTGGTTGTCACTCAAAAACCTAGACCAAGGAAACTTACAGAAAATGAGCAAAGGGAGGATTCTGAGATCCTAAATTGGCCTGCTAACAGACACTCACACACAAACATAGACAGACATTCCTGACAGAAGTGATCAAGATTAAAGTAAAGTATAATCAAAGAATCAATTAACAGAGTTCATATGGAAGCATTTGGTGGGGTATAAACATACCACATAAACTGAGGAAGTGGTGATAATGATAATAATGTTTAGAAGACAATGGTCTACTCCTCATGTTTCAGTTTTGAGGTTAATAAATTGAAGGATGTGAAGCAATTTATCCACATAGCTAGGAAGTGGCAGAGTCAAGAGAAAAGGATACAAAATTACAGCTAAATAGGAGGATTAAGTTCTAGTGTTCTATAGCACTGTAGGATGACTATGGTTAACAATATATTATACAGTTTCAAATAGCTAGAAGGAGGTTATTGAATGTTCCCAAAACAAAGAAATGCTGAATGTTTATGATGATGAATATGCTAATAACCTTGATTTGATCACTACACACTGTATATATTGAAACATCACTATGTACCACATAAATATAGACAATTAAATGCCAAAAGAAGACAGAATAAAAAATGCTCAATGTCTCTAATCATTAGGAAAATGCAAATCAAAACTACAATGAGATATCACCTAACTCCAGTAAGACTGGCCTTTATCAAAAAAATCCCAAAGCAACAAATGCTGGCGAGGATGTGGAGAGACAGGAACACTCTTACACTGCTGGTGGGACTGCAAGTTAGTGCAACCTCTGTGGAAAAGAATTTGGAAATACCTCGAAGAGCTACAAGTAGAACTACCATTTCATCCAGCAATAGCAGTATTAGGCATCTACCCAAAGATACAAAAGTCATTCTATGATAAAGACATGTGCACTCGAATGTTTATGGCAATACAATTCACTAGAGCAAGGATGTGGAAACAACCCAAGTGCCTGTCAATCCATGAGTGGATTAATAAAATATGGCATATGTATACAATGGAATACTGCTCAATTACAAAAAGTGATGGTGATCTAGCACCTCTTATATTTTCCTGGATAGAGCTTGAGCCCATCCTCTGAAGTGAGGTATCACAAGAATGGAAGAATAGGCACCACATGTACTCACCATCAAACTGGCCCTGACCGATCAACACTAAGGTGCTCAGATGGTAGTAATATTCTTTGGGGGTTGGGGGATTAGGGGTGGGTAAACTCACGACTAATGGATGTGGGGAGCATTGTGTGGGGGGAAGGGCACATCTCAAATCATGGTTGGGATGTGGCAAAGTCATACCATGTAACCAAAATGTATGTACCCCTGTAATTTCTTGAAATAAGAATAAATAAATAATTAAGAAATGAGAAGACCACATGTAGCATCCTTCCCTTAGGGAGTTTCCCAGAATGCAATGGGTAGTTAGGCAGCAATGTATTTTAAGCCATCGGGGACCAGAGAATTTGTCATAATGATGTATGCCCTTTGCTCCTCCCCACAGAGTAATGCCCCAAAGACGCTGGTCTCAGGCTCGTCCCTAATGACATAATCGCGGTGATGGTGGCAGCTGTGGGTTGCCACCAAGTGGTACAGTGGCAGCAGGTGTCACCGAAGCCTGGGAACAGCCATCAAAATGGGTTGCTTCCCTCATGGCCAACGGCAAAACAGCACAAGGAGATTTGTTATGGCAGAGAGGAGAGATCAACGGTCTTGTTTGCTTAGATTAGGGTTGAGGGGGACAGAGAAGGGGGGGTGGCAAATCCTTTCCATCTGTTCTTGTTTTTCTAAAGGGCTGATGGCAGCGAGCAGTTTAAAATGGCTAAAAGTCACCACTCCAAACAAGGGGAGAAAACGGTCCTCCACATGACATCGGTTTACAGGTTTGTAAGTTCACACTGACCTCCTCCGGGAATTTGTGAAAAAGTTCCAAATGGGGCAGGGAGTACTGCAAAATGCCACTTGATTCAAGTAGCAATGATTTCTATCAACGGCCAGGGGCATTTTCTTCCGTGACAGTTACTAAATTCTAAGGAAAAGCACTTAACTGCCGCAGGCTAAAAAGAATTTCTTCTTTTTTCTTAATTAAATGATGAGACAATGTGTCATCAGAAAGGCAGGTGTGGGAGACCTCGGGGGGGGGGGGCAGGGACACAGGGCCAGGATGAACTGCCATGAACACGTCCCGTTTCTAGGGGTGAGTATCACGACTGCTTTATTCTTTCTGTTCCCATTATCTATTGAGTACTTTAAATTTTTGTCCTTAAACTTCAACATGATGTATCGAGTTTTATTGCTACTCCCTGGGTTACTTTTCACATTGTTTCTTTTTTCTTTTCTTTTCTTTTTTTTTTACAATTTATAAAGAACTTTCAAAGATATTATTCCACCTGAACTGCACAGTAGCGCTATGAAGTAGGCGTGACTGAAATAAATCATACCCATTTTACAGCTGAGGAAATTGAGTCCTAGAAAGGTAAAGAAAGATTCCTATAGTGACTCATTCATGTCATCACTTCATTCATTCATTCAGCAAGTATTTCTTGAGCATGCACTCTGCTAGGTGCCTAAACACATTACATTGGTCAGGTGGTAAAGCAGTGTGGTTGGAAGAATATGCTAGATTGCAGGGAGACCAGGATTCAATAAAAATTTTCAGTGCAGGGAGAGCAGTATTTAATCAAAATTTTCTATCACTTAATGAAGCGTTCTCAATTTCAGTACCACTCACATTTGGGAATGGATAGTTCTTCATTGTAGGGCCTGTACTATTTATTGTTGGATGTTTAGCAGCTCACCTAGCACTGATTCTCCTGTTGCGATAACCAAAAATATCTCTAGACATTGGGAAATGTCTGGGGATTGGGGGGAGGAAATTGCTTCACTTGAGAATCACTGAGCTAACTGAATGCTGTGAGCCTCAGTTTCTCATCTCTAAAATGGGTATAACAGTCTCTGCCTAATAGCATTGTTGTAGCTTTTGAATTGATTGGAAGAGGTAAGTGGGAGAGGCTATTGTTGTATTGTATCACCGTTCTTACTCAGGGTGTCCGATATTTCCAAAGTGCCTACCTACTGCATACCACTGCAAACAGGAAGGCACATTCAGGCCTCAGACCCAAGTCTCAGTCTCACACAGAGGGCTCCATCTGCTCCGCCAGCCACCAACTGTCAAAGTCACCCTGCTCTCCAAGAGCCCCATTTTGTGCTTGCTCTTATCACCTGCAAACACCTTCCCCTCCTAGTCTGCAGTCCTCTCTTGTCACCCAAATTGTAAGGAAGCTTTCAGGTTTTGAAAAGGCTTTCTTCAGGCTGGCCTCTTAGAAACTGCCAAACTCAGAGGGCCTGTGTCACCTCGCTCCCTGTTCTCACCAGCAACCCACACGGTGGCTCACAAAGCCCTCAGAATGTCGAGTGGCGGAAGGGATTCAGGAGACAGTAAGTAACCCACCGTGTCCCCAGGGCATCTGTGGTAGCAGTGAGAAATGATGCTGGAAGAGAGGAAGAGTGCCAATTGGGTTGACATTGTTAGCAATTTTCTCCAGACCTGTCCCAGAAAGAAAAATAAAATCTTTCCAGAGTGTGAGTAAGAATAATAGTACGACAATGACGCTTCTTTGGGCTTCCTTTGTCACCAGGCTATGATATGACAGCTTTCAAGAGTTTTAGTGATACTTATTTGTAAAAAATTTTTCTTAGTTCTAACAATGAGTGCAGGCTGAGTAAGGAACAGGCTGACATTTTATTTCCTCTGAGCAGGAAGGTGTTTTTTCTAGGCGAAACAGTGCAATTAATTTTTCCATGTTGCACTTGAGCTGGAAAAAAAATGCGTTCCTCCATTACATTTTTTTTTTCCTGTGATGACCTTAGGTGGCTTATAAACACTTTCCCTATAAAAGGAAATGTGAGTCTAAAGAGACGGTACATGATGAACTTTATGATCGTAACGTAAACATCATCGAGAGATAATGCCACAAGAAGAGAATGTCATCTTGAGAGAATGACCTTCAACAACTGTAAAAGTGTGGAAGGAGAAGCACACCAACGTCCAGAAATACAGGTTGGGTGTCAGCCAAGACTTTTCCTCGAATGTCAGTGCCCTGGAGCTCCCTGAGTGATAACTGAATCAATCACTCCTTTATAAAATGTAGTCCATTCTCCAGCATTCTCTGTGGGGTTGGGGAGTGTTGTAGGGCATAAAAAGATTAATTTGTATTTGGATGACATGTTTGTAAAACAATCTGGACACAAGCATACTTGATATGATAGAATTTCTTTCTGCCAAGTCCAGAAAATTTATCAGATCCAGTCCTCATCTTTCTAAGCCTTAAAATTTTGGTTCTGGTTGATCAACCAATTCATCAGCAATGTGCTAACAGCTTCCTGAGTTATCTTTCCCAGGTGATGCATTTCCCTTTTAATAACTGGAAAAGTTTCTACAAAGAAGTCGCTCCTGAGATGGGAGGATGGATAAGATTCCCAAAGGTGGCAATGAGAGACGAGGTAAGGGGCATTCTAGCTAGAGGAAACAGCACAAGCAAAAAGTGGTGGAGGAGAGCCCACAGCATGTCTAGAAGGATGATGACTAGCCTGGTTTGGACATAGGGCAAAACTGCAAAGGAGCAGTGTGCATTTTAGCTGGGAAGAGTACTGATTCTTCTGTAGACCAGAGTCCCAAACAGGTACCATGTGTACCATGTTTGGAGTGAAGCTGTGTTTGGATTGTCCTGTGCAATATATGTATTTTTTAATTGAGAGTTTTCATTTTTGTTGACATTGTGGAAGAACTGTCCACAGTGCTGGTGTTGAAGCTGGTTGGTTGCCCTTGTGAAGTGGGGTATTCACTCTCCAGTTGATCACAGTCTCCACCATTCCCTGGTATCTTCGCAACAAAGTGAGGAAAAAAAAAAAGGAAGATGTGATTTACTGTTGAGGTTTTCTTACAGTAGAGAACCATCATCTCCGGGGAGATGCATGGTTGCACTGTGTTTTGTTCTTGGACTGTAGGTCCTAAAAAATAAAGTATACTTGGCTTACGTCAAGCTTGCTTCATTCATTTCTGTTAACTCTGTCAGCATTTGGGATCATGAGTACTGCTCTGGATAGGGGAAGACTTTGAAAGGGTTTTGGGACAGTGAGTGACATCATCACAGTTACATCTCAGTTTGGGCAAGAGCAAGCACACCAGATGAAGAAGGTAGGGTGCTCAAACAGAGAGTGGTATTAGCAGGCTAGGGTCTGAACCAGGCGAGTAGCTGTAGCAATGGATTAGGACAGAGTGACTCAGATGTCACTGGGGATTTATTCTGGCCTCCTGAGTGTCTGACATCAAAAAATTGGAAAACCTGAAGAAGGAACCAGTATGCACTGAGGCAATTGATGAGTTCATTTTGGATGTGTTGAATGGAGGATGTTGGGCACACTGGTTGGAAATATGAGATTAGGGAATAATAGAGAGACAGGGGCAAGGGGCAGGGCAGGGCAGTGTGAACCATCTGAATGGAAAAGGCAGTTGATGCTGGAATAAGGCTGCCGAGGCTAAGAGACTGCAGAGAGAGAGGGTGAAGGTCCATGTGAGAACCATGGGCTACACATTCAGGAGCCATGAGGAGTCCAGGAAGGAGTCAGAGAAGGAGCAAGCAGAGAGAAGGAGGAAACCCAAAAGAGCAAAGCATAAGGGAGCCAGGGAGGAGGGAAGCGGGAGACCCAAGAACGTGGCCAACAGAGCCAATGCTGTGGACCAAAGCTGCACCATTGAATTTATTTTATTTATTTTTATTTTTTGGATGTGAGATGGAAATGCACCATTGAATTTAGAGGACTCCGTGGAGGCAATGCCAGATTTCAGAGGGTAAAGAACAGCACTGAGGAACATTCTATATCAATGAATCTATTCAATACGTTACATAAAAGCTTCATCACTGGGGTTTCTGACTATGAGAGTATAGGAAGTGAAAAGTGAGCACAGAAAGAAAATGATTAGAGTTATTTTAAATGATCCAAGTCATCTATCACAATGTGCTTGCAGAGAAGAATCAGTTCTCATTGTCTTTAGCAACATTCCAAGTCAGGCGTTACGCACTTGATATTTTTACAATGAGAAAAGCTATTTGGGGCTGTGTATGGGTGTGTGGCTTTTTGTTGTAGAAATCCACCCTGCCATCCATCATTTGAACGTCACAAACCACTCTCACACCTCTGCACAGCACAGAGTATAACCTCTACGGTGGAAATCTGCTTTTTCCTGCACTTTGTACAGTAGTGTTCTTTCCTTCTGGCAATGGTCACTGCTTCACCGCTTTTCTTTTCGTGAACTACTACCACTCCCTAATTCCATCTTGTTCTTCTGGGATGGCAGTCTGAAAGCAGGGCACGACCTTCTGCCCACTGTTCCCACCCTTCTACCCAGGCCAAACTGGAGCATAAGACCCAATGCAGCCGATCGGACATTCTCTTGAGAACCATGATTCCAAGTAGGTGACTGCAAGGACAGAATTAGGTTGGACTTGAGTCATTCGGAAGGCAGATGATGCCTGAATGTATCTGCTGCTGTTACCCTTGGAGCTGCCCTATTCCTGTCTTTCCCAAGGTCTGATTACTTAACTGTTTCTTTAAAAAAAAAACAAAACCACTACTGTTTATGTTAGTTGGAATCAATTTAAGTTATTTGCTACCCAATTATTTGCACTGCCTATATCTATTTAGGGAGATGCCATTGATGAATTTTACTGGTGACAGGACGCTGGAGCTCAAAATGAGTGACCTGGAGATTTGCTTGACTTAACCTTGAACATTAGTTGGAAACATCACCATTAACATGAACTCCCAGTGCAAATGTTCTTTGAGATACCCTCCTATTGTCTTGGTGGCAGCTGGACCACTGTCTGCTCTTCAGGGCTCTAGTCCTAGAGCTCAGATCAGAGCCTGGCATGCAGTAGGTGCTCATTAAATGGACGAGTGACTAGGGCAGGGGTAGAGCCTCACTGCCATCATGGAAGCCCTGTAGAACTTTACATTTTCTTCCTCATAAAACTCCTCGAAGGTGAACGCAGGCTCCTTTCTTTAAGAACAGGAGACTGCAAGTGAGTCACCAAATAACTTTCCAAGGCCACGGGGGAAGTCGATGTCTGATTTGGCAATAAAATGCAGCAGTTCCATTCTTATCTCTGTATAAATTATAAAGAAGCACCTGGGCCATCCCTCTGTTCCCTGCAGCACAGTGGAAAGCAGACTTCCGCCCACCAAACTCTGTCTGGTACCTACCAGCCCTGCTCAGTCCTGGATCTCAGAAACCTAAATTAATGGTTAGGCTGGATTATTACGAGAGTCTTAGAGAAGGGTGAGGAGGAGAACGCCCCCTGCCTAGTCACAGAATCTGATCAAGGTACCTTCACCTGCATGCAGAGGAAAACACACCTCAACAATGATTCTTTCCACTATGTGGCATTTACCCAAAAGATTCAAAACTTACGCCCATATAAAAACCTGCACGTAACTGTGTATAGCAGCTTCATTTTCAATCGCCAAAACTTGGAAGCAAACAAGACATCCCTCAGTCAGTGAACGGATAAATGGTGGTACATCCAGACAATGGAATATTATGCATCATGAAAATGAAATGAGCTACCAAGCCTTGAAAAGACAAGGAGAAACCTTACATGCATATTGCTGAGTGGAAAAGAGCCAATCTGAAAAGGCTACATCCTGTATGACTCCAACTATATGAAACTCTGGACAGGGCAAAACTATGGAGATTGTAAAAACAAAATTGGTGGTTGCCAGGGGTCGCGGGGAGGGAGAGATGAAAATGTGGAGCACAGAGAAATTTTTAGGGTACTACCCTGTATGATACATGTCATTACACATTTGTCCAAACCCATATAATGTACAACACCAAGAGTGAACCCTAACATAAACTTTGGGGGATAATGACGGGTCAATGTAGGTTCATCAATTGTCACAAACTCACCACTCTGGTGGAGGATGTTGCTAGTGGGGGAGGGGAATAGTGGAAATATCTACTTTTTGCTCCGTTTTGTTGTGAATCTAAGATTGCTCTAAAAAACAAGGTCTATTAAAAAAATGATTCTCCCAAAGGCAGTCAGTAATGGTACTTCCTCTCCTGGAGGTCCCTGGGTTAGGACAGGAAATGAACAGACAGTATGTGATCCTTTTGGTTAACGTGGTCTTCTCTTAAGAAATGCATTTATAACTCTAGATGCATGTGATTTTCTTGTGTAATCGTTGTCTGCCATCTAAAAATTTTAATACCACAGTCTTTACAAAACCTTTTAAAAATATAGATGTTGGTATTTTAGAGCAACTCCTCAAACTCTGGTCTGCATCAGAATTGCCTTGGAGTTTGTAAAAAAAATATATAGCTACTCAGAACTCACCCCAATGCTTTGGATTAGGATTTCATGGGGATCGGGTGCCAGTCCCTGCCTTTTTACCCTACTTCCAAGGTAATTCTTATGTTCAACAAAGGAGAAGAATTGCTGATGTGCAAGGAACCATCTGGTCTAGAGAAAGCAAATATATGGCATACTATACTTATGACTACAGCTTTCTCCTGCCCTGCAGCAGACATCCCTAACTCCTCTGCACTCCTTCCTGTTGAGCCCCAAAATTGCAACCCACAACTGCTACTTGACCAGAGTTGGCTCAGGAGATGAAGCTATTTCTTGGCCCAGGAGATAAAACTTATATTGTTCTGGCCTTTTGGAAATGAGTTAGAACCCATAAGCATTCATCTTGTTGGTCTACTGCACACCCAAATCTGAGCCTGCAACCATATCATAGAAGGATGCCATTCCTTTCAACTCCTATTACCATAACTCTAGGCCAAGCCATCATCGTTGCCCACCAGGATGGTTGCAATAGCATTCTACCTGGTCTCTCTGTTCTGACGACGTTTGTCTTTTGTAACACACACACAGCCTGAATGAGTATTTTCTAGTAAAATAAAATTTGTTTTCTTTTAAAATTAGGATTATACTGAATTTATAGATTATAATAAAGATTTCAACTCTCCCTAAGTTATAGACAAGATCATGTCATGCCCGTACTTAAAAAAAAAAAAAAATCCAGGTCTCTTGTCATTTGTTTCTAGAATAATCATGGCTTCTCAGTAGGTGATTTGGTTTTTACTGACCTCTCTAATACCATCTCTCATTCTGAGTCACTCTCTTCCTGACCTTTCTTTTCCTTGAACCTTTTTCCTATTTCTTGGGCATCGAGCTTTTCCTCTATCCCAGAGCCTCTACGATTTTTCCTCCCTCTTGCCAGGAATGCTCAGTCCCTCCCTACTTCAGTCCTAGCTCCTGCCTCTCCTCCAGACCTCAGCTTCAACCCCATTCGTGCAAGCGGTCCCTCCTGACCATTTTCTCTACAGCGGTGCTCATTGCACCCCACTGGCTACTCCTTGACACGGCTCTCTGTTCATTGCCTTCACGAAGGTCCTTCTGACAAACCACGCTTATTTTTTGTATCTATTTGTCCACTTTTTAATTGTCTGTTCCTCACCCTGGGCTGTCAGTGAGACACAACAAGGACAGGGCACAATCTGTCATGCTCGTCAATCGTATCCCCACGGCCTGGCACTGTGCTGGGCACAGGGCAGATTCCCAACACAGATTTGATGGGTAAATGAATGGGAAATATCTTAAATTTCATTTTCCTCCATTTCTACCACCCGGATGAGCTAACAAATAGAATTTTTGAGTTTCTTCATTTGCCATGTGTCGCCATGCCTGCTAAGTTTACGTTCACCAGTTCTAATACATTGATTTCATTTGTGTTTCACGTGAAGGCCCACCAGAGGGCAAGTGCAGTAACAGAGGCCATCGTAAATCAGGGGGATGGATGACATGTTCCGTTAGTGCCAGTCTCTTCCCCAGGCCACCGTAGCACTGGTAGAGAGTGGCCATGGTGGCAGGGAGAGAAGCTACACGTGGGCTTACCATGGACTTCCCCTCACCAAGGCTGGCCCACCTGATGCCACTGCTGAATGCTTAATGTGGCACCCACAGAGACCAACACGGAGTCCTTAATGTGGATTAAGCAGCTGGTCACCTGGTGGCTGGCTGATTACTAGACCCCTTCCATCAAGCAGGGGACAGAAATTAGTCCTCATTGCAATAGTCTGGATATGGATTTGCCTTGCTGGCCTATAGTGATTCTGCCAGCAATATCTTTTGCAGACTCACAGAATGCCTGACCTTCTGACGGAGCATTCTGCACAGAGTTGCGTCTGATCAAGAAACCGATTTCGCAGCAAAGGAAGTACAGCAATGGGCTTCTGTCTATAGAATTAAGAGGTCTTACTGCATCATCTAGAGAAGGAACTGGCCTAGCCTAGAGGCAGAATGGTTTGCTGAAGACTGGTTAGCAGATAGCACTCTAAATAAATGGGGCTCTGTCTTACGGGATAGAGTGGATGCTTTCAATCAGAGAATAATATGGTGTCGTCTTCACTGGCACCAGAATTCAAGGCTCCATGGATCAAGGGGTGAAGTGGGAATGCTTCCTCTCACTGTTATTCCTATAAGCCACTCACAGAATATTGTCTTCCTGTCCTGTAAACTTTGAGCTCTGCCAGTCTCAGGGTCTTTAGCTTTTCCTCCCCCTCATTATTTTATGCAAGTTTCATTGAAGGTTATGAAACGTACAGTTTAGTCTTTAGATAACAGAAAACTCAGATGCAACTATGTTGAGTCTTAAGGAATTAACAGAACCCAGAGATGGATATGATCGTTGCTGGGATCTTACACGCTCTTGTTTTTGGGATGGGGAGAGAATGTTTTCATTTGTACAAGGGACAGTTGCATCTTATGAGGCAGAAACAGTTGCGTGAAAATTCAAATCTGCAGAGAAGCGTATGTTTGGCTGTTTCACCACCAAAGAAGTGAACTGGGCCAGTCAATAAGTTACTGTCTCTGTGTTACCAACCCATCCTTCTATGTTTGGCTGTGTGATGCTGGGCTAGGACTTTGCAAGCCATGCTTCCACTGGGCTCTGCCACCAAGCGGTGCTCCAGGGAAGCTGCAGGGGGGAAGAGGGAGAAGGCACTTGTTGTTCCTCCTTGTTTGCTTCCTCTATCTCTACCCCAGCACAAGGTCTTCCCTTGGCAGCAGCTGACTCCGGTTCGCAACATTTTCAGCACTTGCAGAAGCAAGCTCACTACACCTCCCTTGGCATCCTGTCCGTCCACAGGGCTCTGGGTGTCAGGCTCGTAAATCCCTGCGTCTGAGCTCGGAGGCCCCAGAATCAGCACCCAGCGTCCTGCTCAGAGGTCTGAGTTTTCATTCCATGCACCCCACTCTCCCCCCTTCAGCTTCTACATTTGCATAATTCCAACCCATTCCCTTTGTTCCCTCCATTCTAGGGCATGATAGCTGCTTCCTGTAATTGCAGCCTATATGATCTCTAAAATTCTCTTTCTACCTACGTAATCACCTACTTAATGACCTTATGCATACGTAACAATCTGTTACGTTAGACCTTCTCTGTTCGAATAGCTGGACTGGCTTCTGTCTCCTGACTCTCTGATCCAGCCACACCGGCCACCAGCAGTGGGTGCTGCCGCAGCCTCACGGAGCTGGTCACGGGGGAGGTGACCCAGCAAGAGGATCGTGTGTTGGCAAACAAAGCCAAGTCGCTAATCACAAAACAATATGCAGATGGGTGTGACATCCAAATGTATTCGTGACAGTGAAGATGTTCTGTGGCAAGGGAGGGAAAACAGGGACCTGTCAGCCATAAAAAGGAACGAGACAATGTCTTTCGCAATAACTTGGATGGAACCGGAGACCCTTATCCTCAGTGAAGTATCTCAGAAATGGAAAAACAAACACCACTGTGTCACAGACC
The DNA here is from genome assembly GCA_008750895.1 of Mirza zaza. Taxonomy (NCBI): domain Eukaryota; kingdom Metazoa; phylum Chordata; class Mammalia; order Primates; family Cheirogaleidae; genus Mirza; species Mirza zaza. Next base: position 126,362 of record VSMD01096114.1, on the reverse strand, counting down.
ATCACTTAGAAGCATATCAGCAAGTCCAGCCCCTACTCACGGGAAGAAGAATTAGGAAGAATTAGAACTAATTAGAAGAATTAGTTTTCTCCCTCTTGAAGGGAAGACTATCAAAGGCTTTGTAGACATGTGTTTGCTTTCATTATTTAACTTCAAAAAAGGGATACGAATGTTTTCATTACATGGATACCTTTTATAATGCTTAGGTCAGGGCTTTGAGTGTGCCCATCACCCATTGTTCACTGTACTCAATAGCACGCCCCCTCCCCCTTCTTGATTTCCTATGACCTCTACATCTCTTTGTGCCCATTGATTAGCTCCCAGTTATTGCAGAGTAGGCAGTCTGGGATCAGGGTGCCAGCAGAGTTGGGTCCTGGTGGGGGCCCTCTTCTAGGTTTCAGACCGCCAACTTCTACTTGTCTCCTCGAGTGGGGCAAAGAGAGCGAGAATGCTCACCGCTCTCTGGGGTTTCTTTGATAAGGGCACCAATTCCATTCACGATGGCTCCACCTTCATGACCCAATTATCTCCCAAGGGCTCCACCTCCTGCTACCATCACATTAGGGGGAAGGATTTCAGTGTATGAGTCTTGAGACGGGGGTGGGGGGGGATACAAACATTCAGCCCCAAACAAAAACCCTTAGTGGCGTCCCAGATAGGGTAGTCTCAGCCACATTGCTCTTCTAAGACAAGAGAGAGGAAGTAGTCAGGACTATTTCAGGAAATAGACATCATTGCTAGTGTCGGTGGTGCAAGGTGAGAAGATCCTATTACAGGGATCTGGGCCCAGCAGGTGCAGGTATGGATACAACATGGATAGAAAGACCACACTTGGACTATGACAGGGAACCTTGTGACCATTGGAGTCTCTTCAAAACGCCTGAGGGCAAAGTGGCGCTTGGAAAAGATGCGCTGCTCGCCATCTGATGTCGCGGCAGGCACCTGCAGGCTCACACCTGTGGGCACTGCCTCAGGGCACAGATGCAGTTCAGAGAAGCATACCTTGCAAAATGACCAAGGACTAGATAGATACAGCCTCCTGTTCCCTGGCAGAGGATGGTTTCTTTATTTATCCAGAGATCCACTCATTCATGAAAACACTTGACTGCCTATCAACAGAGCCAAAGGCTGTGGAAGACACAACAATAAATAAAATACAGTCTCTGCCTTGAAGGGGCCTGGAGACCACAGCCTGAGTGGCCAGGCACAGTGCTGGGGGCTGAGCCTGCCCAAGGTCGAACGACAGTGGTCAGCCGGGGGGAGCTCCGGAGGGTGCACAGAAGGGGAGAGAGCAGAAGACCAGTTGAGTGGCATTACCAAGGTGTCAATGCATGGGTGATGATGGGGACAGAGAGAAGGGAACATACATGAAACTTACAGACTTTGGAGTACCTGGTCACTGCCTGTATGGAAGAAAAGGAAGTGCTAGAGTTATGGGGATGATTTTGAAGTCTGTTCTGGCGATTTCTGCCCAATAGAACTCTCTGCAGTGATGGAAATACTTTATCTACGTTGTTTGGTATGGCGGCTACTAGTCACACATGACTACGCAAAACTAACATAAGGGAAGAATTAGACTTGTACATCATTTTAATTAATTTAAATTTAAATCAGCTACCTATGGCTAGGGGCTACCATTCTGGACAGCAGAGCTCTATAGCTAAGTACTTTATATGAACTATCTCATTTAATTCTCATAATGATCCTGTGCAGTAGGTATCGCCATTGGCCCCATTTCTTGGATGAGGATGTTGAGGCACAGAGCGGTGAAGTCACTTGCCCATCATGACAATACTGCCAATAAGTAGGGTCTGAGCTGAGACCTCCTGGCCCCAGAGCCCACGTTCTCTATGCTCCATTATCATGCCATAATTCTGTGCACACACATCTTCTTACCAAGATAAGCACCATTATATAACAAACATATTATGAAAAGCTTGTGAGATTTGGACAGAATTATTTCAAGGTATGAAGGCAGCTTGCTCTTTAAATGAATTCACCTGTGAACATGGTGACACAACTCTTTGGTAAATCTATGGGCATTTACTTGGGACAGTTGACACCATCAACTCAATGACTCTACTTAATGAATTCTGGGAAAGTATTACATGGCTTAACCCCAAACCTTTTTATACCAAAGTCACTTCATCCAAGGAGGGAACTCTGGATAAAAATGGAGAATGGTCCTTTAGTTAAGCTAAGGAAAATCATGGGGCATGTTTTTTAACTTTCAGTGCAGGGAACTGGCACTAGAGCTCACAGCTAGGATCTCTGTTATATGGATTTGAGAAAGCTGCTGGGAACATCTTTCTACAGTCATCAAATGTGGGTGACATTTGGCCTGTCCCACCAGGAAGCTGAAATTGAATTCTAATGCCAACTTTTTCTTCAGTGGGATTAATGACAAGTTGAAGAGAGCAATCTTAAAAGTGGCATACCCTAGGGAAGGAGTTGGAATGAATGACGGGGGCCTCCAAAATAGATCGGAACCAGTGTCTCCCAGGGCAAGGTGACACAGCCACAGGAGACTAGCAAAGGTCATTAATGTGTTACTTCAAGATGACAGACAGGCAAATCATGCTGAGATGAAAAGTGTGGTTGTATTTCCCCTTAGTTGCAAAAGGTGCAATTTTGAAAGATGAGTAAAGACTGTCAATGAGACAACTAGTATATAACACACAACATGCAACCCAGTAGACCCATCTGCATAACATTCCTTTGCAAGTTCCCTCATCTGGAAGAGAGCTGACAAATCCCTGGGAATGCAGGTCACCATGCTGCAGGACTTCACTATGACATCCACCCATGTTTTGGGTACCAGGTACTACTACGTGTCGACAAGATTCTAGCTACCGGGGACATAGCAACGAATGAGTCAAGCAAGGTCTCTGCTTACTTGGAGCTTTCATTCTAGTGGGGGGAAAGGGCAATAAACAAGGACTTAAACCAAGAAGGCGATTTTAGATAACCACGCCTGTGCTGCAGTAAATAAAATACGACGCTATGATGCAGTTGTTTATTTGTGTATTTGGGGCATTTCTCCTGGCCCCAGTGACGAAAGGTAACTTCATTCTTTACTCTCAGAGAACATTCCGTCCCAGCTCTCTGAGTCTGTTTCACCAGTCACTCCTGGTAAATTGCAGCTAGGAGATGCGCTGTACTCTTGAGTATAAATTTGGCTTTTGTTTGATTCATCCTATTGCTCACATATGATTTAAGGATATCCAAGGATATGGCTGGCATCCTCTAGGGTTCTACTTTATTTCTACGACCATTTCATTTGTTCACTTTTTTGCCGCTATCTAGAATCCCTTATCTGGTCTTCCTTTTCCCTGGCAGGCTTCCTTTCTTCTGCCCACTCTGCATTAGCCTTACTGCTAATGAGGATGGATTTGCCATATTGTAATTAAAGTTATCATCATCGACAAGTGCTGGAGATTATTTAGGATGGCTTCTTTCTCTTGTACGAGGTGAATAACATCGGCCGGACATAACACTCCTGAATGTATATGGGCACCACTATGTTTCGCAGGTATAGTTGGGTCCAAGTGCTATTGCACTTGATAATCTGTTTTTATGGGATTTGTAGGTGCTCTGTAGGCCATCTGGCAACATTCCAATCAATTAACAAGCCACAGCATGGAAAGCTCCTCCACCCACTCTTTGCTGCACCACTTCTAGCCCAATGTGGGGGAATGCCCCAATGGAGTCAAGACAGTGGAGGGATCCAGATCTCAGAAAATACCCACATCAGTCAATCGAGCCCACCAGACCTGGACTTTGACGAGGTGTGGGATTCCAACTTGGCATGAAAAGTAAATCTGTGATAACAGTGATATTCCTGCAAATAAGACGGAGGAGGTGCCCTGGGAAGAAACTGGTAGAATCGGTTTCCTTTGCTATGTCTTCCTCCTTTGCTTGGTAATACACTATTCCTGACTCCTTCACCATCTGGGCCCCCTGGTGGTCTAATCCGGGAAACCTAACAGGGTCCGGCAGGAGGTCATTTGGGGTCCTTCTCTCCCCTCCCCAAGGCAGTGAGCGTCCTTATCCTAAAGGCATTTTTGTAGGCATTCCTTTTGCTTGGAATTCTCCGAATCGTTGCTTCCTCAGGTAAAGACTCGAATGGCACCTCCCAACCAAGCCTACCACGACCTCCTTATCACAGTAAGTCCTCTGCCTCCCCTGATGTTACTCTCAGTCACTACACCTGAAGAACTGAATTTGTAATTGCATATATGTTTCTTTATACGTGTATTGCCTTTCTTCTTCCCTATGACCTTGTAATTACCTTTGTTTTCCTCCCTAATTTGATCCCAGACTTGCAGTAGGATCCTTCACCCATCATGGAGGGGGAGGCCTCCCTCTCTCGAAACAAGGGGAGGACAGAACCGTCTGAGTCCGCCGGGGCTCATGCAAACTGGGGGGCTTGGACAACAGAAATGTATCGTCTCTCGTTTCTGGAGGCCAGAAGTCTGAGATCAAGGTGTGGGCAAGGGGGGCTCTCCTGAGGGCCGGGAGGGAGCCTCGTTCCCGGCCTCTTCCCTCACTGCTGCTGCTGCTGCTGGGCCGGCAGCCATCATCTTTGACGTGCCGGCAGCCATCTTTGACGTGCCGGCAGCCATCTTTGACGTGCCGGCAGCCATCTTTGACGTGCCGGCAGCCATCTTTGACGTGCCGGCAGCCATCTTTGACGTGCCTGGGCTTGTAGCAGCCTTCCCCTGACCTGTGCCTTGGTCTTCCCACGGTGTTTTCCTGTGTCTCTGTGTCCCCATGTCCCCTTCTTATAAAGATACCGTCATAACAGATGAGAGCCTACCCTAATGGCCTCATTTTAACTTGATTACCTTTGTAACAGCTCTATCTCCAAGTAACGTTACATTCGCTGGCGGTGCGGACTTCAGCACATGACTTTTCGGGGGACACACTTTACCCCATAATAAGCGCCATGTCGCCATTACATACATAGCACCCAACACGACGCCTGACACGCAGTGGGCGCTTAATAAACGCCTCCAAAGGAATCAAACGTTGGCCGTGGGGCTGGAAGGGGAAACACGGAATCGCTAAGTTTTCATAAAGGGGGCGACAAGAGAAGGCTGAGTGGTCTGCTCCACGAGGCTCCAGGTGCCTGCTGAGCACTTGGAATGTGAGCAGTCCAAGTGGAGCTGTGTGTAGCCGCAAAATGCATACCAGATTGCAGACTTAAAAAAAAATCCCACAATGTAAAATGTCTTAATGATTTTTATATTGACTATATATTGAAATAATATTTTGGATACCGGGTGAAATAAAACATAAGATTAATATTAATCTTACCTGTCTGTTTTTAATTTTTAAAATGCAGCTACTAGGAAATTTAGAATGATATGCATGGCTTGCATTATATTGGTGTTGGACAGCACCGGTGGGAGGAGTCATTTGGGGTCATTTGGTGCAGAGAGTGAGTGTTGAAGTGGGGAGAGAAATGGAAAAGTAGCCCGGAAATAATGACAATTATATTTGTGTGTGTATCGTGTGTTTCTGTGTATATCAGTATGTATCTATATAGTACTGTTGATGTATGTATTATATCTGTGTGTGCATTGTCTGTTTCTGTGTATATCGGTATGTATGTACATAGTATTGTTGATGTATTATATCTGTGTGTATTGTGTATTTCTGTGTATATCAGTGTGTATGTATATAGTATTATTGATATCTGTGTTTTATATCTGTGTGTGTATTGTGTTTCTGTGTATATGTGTGTATGTACATAGTGTTGTTGATGTATGTATTATATCTGTGTGTGTATCATGTGTTTCTATGTATATCGGTATGTATGTATATAGTATTGTTGATGTGTGTATGATATCTACGTGCGTATCGTGTTTCTGTGTATATAGGTGTGTATTACATAATATACACACAATAATATTACATAATATTGTTGGTGTGTGTTATATGTGTGTATATTTTATTATGCACCCAGCATTGTGCTACATACTCCATATGCAAAATCTTATTTAACCTTTATGATCTGATGTGTATTATTATCCTCATTTCAAAGACGAGGAAAGCACCAAGAGGTCACGTCTTGCTCAAGGTCACTGCCCTTGGTGATGTCAACCCCTGGCCCCCAGCCCTTTCCTTTACACGCTGCTTGCTTTCCATGCCAGAGCTGTCTATTTGGAGAGCGTAAACGCATTGAGAGGAGCTAATGGCTGAGCTGGGGAACCCTGGGGGAGAACTCTATCTCCTTCCCAGTCTTTATTAGGTCCGAGCCTAATCAGCTATAGCGAAGAAGCCCAGGCAAGTCGCTTGTGACCCTGCTATAATTGCCTCCACCGCCAGATCAATGAGGACACAGAAAGCTGAGCAGCCGTGGCAGCTGCAGTAGCTGAACTGGATAAAGCAAGGGGCAGAGGTAGAGTAAGCCCATTTCCACTTGCAGGGAAGCAGGAGGGACTGGAAGTCAAGCAGAAAGCCAGTGCAGACAGATGAGGAACAATTAGCTACCGCAGCCTCTCCTTGCAGGGGCTCCGCCCAGGGGAAAGCTCTGTGCAAAGTGAGGAAAGGAGCTTCCAGGCCTTCGGAACTCCTTTCTTTTCACACTGCAGAGGCGTTTGAAGGGTGTTGCAAGAGCTAAACAAGAGCTTCCGATTCCTTCCCCCAGCTTCTTACAGTGCTGGGTTCAATGAGGGTCTCCGAGCTCCCGATCAAAGAAAGGGGCGTGTCAAGCAATAACTGGACGAATTGGGTCACTCCCTCCTCTTCTCTTCCCCTGACAATAACTTCCTGCAGGGGTGGGGAGGGGTGAGGGTGATCAAGAGGGTAGAAGGGGGTGGGTGGGTGAGGGGGATGGGCAGAACAAAACTGCATTTCTTTATGCATCATCAGACTTTGAAAAAGTTCTTGCAGACTTTCAGCATTACAGAAAATACACAGCACAGTGTGCCAGTGCAGAGCTTTGCTCACTGGGAATTAAAGAGATACGGGTTTAAATCCCCACTCCCTGATTTATTAGCTGTTGGACCTTGGACAAGTTGTTTAACGTTTGTCATGTGCGGTTTCCTTCTGTGCAGAACTGAGTTTTCTTCAGTACATACCCTCATGGGGTTGTTTGTTAGTATTGAATTAGAGCAGGCGTCCTCAAACTATGGCCTGCTGGCCACATGCCACCCACCTAGGACATTTACCCGGCCCGCCAGGTGTTTTTGCCACTGCTGCCTGTCCTGCTTAGCAGCCGACTTATCCCGGGCCCACAGTGCACACTCTCCAACGGTCTGAGGGACAGTGGACTGGCCCCACCCCCCATTTAAAAAGTTTGAGGACCCCTGAATTAGACGCTGCTTATGGAACACTTGGCCCAGGGATTCACACATTCAATAGCTATTCGCTGCTCTCCTACTGTGTGATCTCACAGCATGCGCCAGACCTATGCTATTTATTGTTCCTTGAGCAGATCCTTTAGGCCGGAGTCCAGACCTATTGAACCAGAATCGTGGAGCCTGGGAACCACGTTTTCAGACATACTCCCCGGGTGGTGCTCAGGATGGAAACTGAAGTTGCCGGAGGACCCTTGAGTTACATGCTAATATCTCAGCAGCGGTAGTGATGACTTTATTTCACCTAATAATAAGTCTTGAGAACAGAGATGATCTTTCTCCCCGCCTCATTATTTAGTACTCAAATATTTGTGGACTTTTTGATGGCCCAAATGATTCGCTCCCCTGAAGCTTCTAGGTGGTTTTCAACCCAGGATACATGTTAGAATCGACTAGGGTAGGGGCAGAGAGCAGGAGCTCTCAAGAAACACTGATTCCTGGGCCCTACTCCACATCAATTAAATTAGACTAGTTATGGGTGGGGCCTGGAAATTGCTTTTGTTTTTATTTATTTATTTATTTATTTTGAGACAGAGTCTTGCTTTGTTGCCCAGGCTAGAGTGAGTGCTGTGGTGTCAGCCTAGCTCACAGCAACCTCAAACTCCTGGGCTCAAGCAATCCTCCTGCCTCAGCCTCCCGAGTAGCTGGGACTACAGGCATGCGCCACCATGCCCGGCTAATTTTTTCTATATAATTTTAGTTGGCCAATTAATTTCTTTCTATTTATAGTAAAGACGGGGTCTTGCTCTTGCTCAGGCTGGTTTTGAACTCCTGACCTCGAGCAATCCTCCTGCCTCGGCCTCCCAGAGTGCTAGGATTAGAGGCGTGAGCCACCCCACCCGACCTGCTTTTGTTTTTCAAATTGAGGAATAAACACACGCATCTTAAATATACAGCTCAATGGGTTATTTATGGATACACATGTTTAACCACAAACCAGATCAAGATCTGAAATATTTTCAGCTCTCTAGAAGGCCTCATGCTGTTGGTAACACACATCAGCCCTCCTCCCTCCCACTGGCATGGTTTTAGCCTCTCCCTGGGTGATCCTAATGTACATCCGGGTCGCAGAATCCCTGATTTAGGTCCTAGAACACTGGACTTTGCACCTCCGCCACCTCCCACCACATTTGTGACTTATCTGTGGGCAATTTCTTCATGAGGTGATGGAGAGCAGGAAAGAGTGGCATGAATCCTAATGAAGCTAATTATCAGGTCAGAGAGGGAATTAAACACTCAGACCAACCCAAGCTTATCACCGCTGCCTGCCCATGCTCATGGCTTCTTTTCATTCCTGACTTCTGATTTCCTCTGTGCCTATTCCTTCCTGATCCTCTGGTGGATCGCTACCTTTCTCAGGTTTGGGCCCCTCCCGCAGAAGCCAGTCACTGGTTTCTTCTGCAGGAAGAAAGCAAATAAGAAAAAAACATCGAAGTTTTTAATGTTTTTTGTGCCAAGAACTTTCTGGCACGGTCTTGTGTAGTGTACAAACCTCTTTTCAGTGGAATGCTTTTAAATGCATAAAATAAGATACATAGTATTACAATCCTATTGACATACAGATATCAAAACAATTTTAAACACCATTTTTAATAATGGGTGCTTATGTATGAACTCGCTAAATAACAATATCTAGCAATAAATCTAACAGCGATGATAATCTAATATAGTGATGAGCGTAAAATGGTTATTTCAAGGTATCAGCAATGACTGCTAACATGATACAAAATCCATTAGCATTATTAGAGTCTGTTGCCTACATTTGTAAGGGAATGAAATGTTAAGTTTCAGGTAAAGGTTAGTAAAAATAAAAATGTGATTTGTTTTCCTATTGAGTTCATGGACCTTCTAAAAAGTAGTTTATGGACTCCCAGAAAGTCTCCCGGAATCTTCTGTGCAAGACAGTTTCAAGTTCTTGTCTTACTGTGACTTTCTGGATTATAAACCTTTAACTAGTGAAGGTGCTTAGCTTGGCCAGCTCAGTCATTTTCCTGATAAGGAAGCTGAGAAAGGAGGACTGAAGTGACTGTCTAGGGCAGGTGTCCTTAAACTACGCAGCCCGAAGGCCACATGAGGGCCACCTAGCACATTATCCGGCTTTCCAGGTATTTTTGGCACTGCTGCCTGTCCTGCTTAGCAGCCGACTCGTCCCGGGCCCACAGTGCGCACTCTCCAACGGTCTGAGGGACAGTGAACTGGCCTCCTGTTTAAAAAGTCTGAGGACCCCTGGTCTAGGGTCACACAGATGGTAGGGGAAATCAAATCCCACATCAACACTCTTGGTGTGCCCTGGTTGTTCTCTTGGTTTGTAACAGGTTTGCACAGTTAGTTTATCGTTATTGATAGTGTTGCTTAATATTCTAATAGCTTCATGCATGATCAAGGAATTCAGTCTCCTTTTGTTACCTCACTAACCCGTTGTGGCCACTCGACAGCAACTTAAAAAGCCAACACGTTCCTGAATAATAGCTTTTCAGTCCTCCTAAAACATCTGTAAATACATATTTACAAAATGGGATCATACTACCCATTTCCTGCAACTTAGTATTTGTACTTTAAATTGTATTTTTGACATCTTTCCCTTTTGGAAGATAAATACATTTCTTTCTTTAATGACTACACAGAATTTCAATTGCACGGTTATATCAAAATTTTAAACAGTTCCTCAGTTGTTAGAATTTTGATTGTTTCTAATTTTTTGCCATTAAAAAAACAATGCATATTCATGTATATATTTCTTTGGTCACATACATGAGTACTTCTGTGAGGCAGATTACTAGAAGTGGAATTGTTGGGTCAAATGGTCTTTTATGATTTGATTTTGACAGATATTATCTTATTTGTTCTCCAGAAAGATTGTGCCAATTTATATTCCCCCAGCCAGATGTGAGGGGGCTGGCCCCTGTACCCTTGGCTAACACTAGGTATAGGTAGTATTTATTTTAACTCCTTGCCAATAAGGTGAAAAATCTGATACCTGTTGTCAAGTATGCATTTCTTTGATTATTAGCAATGTTGAAACTTTTTCCATATGCCTATTGCATATTTTTATTTATTCAATGTTTATACTCTCTGCTCATTTTCCTGTTTGGGTTATAGACATGTTTCTTAAATAATGAATTAAAAATGAGACCTTGCTCTTCACCGTTGAATTCCACGTCTCCAGCGCGCATCCTTAATTTGATTAGTTAAGAGTTGAATCATCGCTACTTCTATAAAATACGAGCAGCCAAAAATCCTTTTGAAGATGAGGTAGGGTTATCAATAAGATACAGTTTTGAAAGTACGTAAAATACAGTTGTATGCAACGTGCTTCATTCTTCTCTTTGATTCCATTGGGGATGTTTAGCATGAAAATCCCTCTCTTTCCCTGAGCCCTTGACGATCGGCCATGAATTGTGCTCTGTGGCACAATTTATGACATAACTCAGGATTATTTGGCGCCAATTTGTGCAAGGATGCATAGGCCAGAAAGGTCAAGACTCAAGGTCATAATGTTAATGGATGCGAATGAGCCAACATCAAACCTGGCCAATTCTTAGAATTTCAGGACATCCAGACTCTGTCCTAGCAAAGGAATTGCTAATGATTGGTTGAGTTGCTCCTCATTTTCTCCCTTTTGCCGTAATGGATAATCCTGGCCACCCCTTGCTGCGTTCTGCCAAACACCAGACACTATGAATGCTATGTGTGTTATCTTCTTGAATCCTTATCAAAACTCCATGCGATGATGTGATGGGCATTTCTTTTGTTGTTTTGTTGCCCAGACCATATTCCTCTTTCTCCTCTTCCTTTAGGAAGATGGCCTTGTCCTCACCGTGTTCAGTGTTGGTAGGACCTGTCAATTATGGACCCTTGTCAGGGAGCGATACTGTCCCTCAGCCCTGGCCAGTCACTCGCCGGGGACTTCAACGGCTCCTGTTAGAGCCGATGCTTCCCAGGGCTGTGCCCTGAGAAGATGTTTCACTAGTTCCTGCTACTGGAACCCCTGTGGTCACCTGGCTTTCCGCCTTTTCTCAACCTTGCTTTGCTGTGATTCCACCGGCAAATGCAAAGGAATGGGGTGAAGAAAGGTCATTTTGGGCAAAGCAAGAGACTTCTACGAGAAAAAGAAGAAACCTGCCTGCAGAGTACCAGGTGGTTCAAAACATCAGGAAGGGCAGGAAAAATACATAGAACAAATAATAATAGTATTTGTCAAGATTCGCAAATACAAACAAGATACGATTAGGCTAGAGTGCTGAAGAAAAGATGCCCAGGAGCAAGATATTCTTGTCATTTTAAGTTTTTGCTGATGATCTCCTGCCATGTGTGATGCTGAATTTTTCTGGAGTCAGTAAAACTTCTATTTAAAAAAAAATTAAGTTTCTACCTACAGACTAAAAGAGACAAGAGATATAAAATGCAATCAATATGCATGACCCTCGCTTAGCAATTTAAACAAAGTATCCAAAACATTTCTACACATACACAAAAATGTGACCATGTTTGATAGTAAATGGTAGGGAATGTCTGCAGATTTGTTTTAGGCGCGATAATGGTTTTGCGGCTACGATTGTGTGTTGTTGACTGTCCTTATCTGTGCAAGATTCATGCTGAAATCAATGCAGATGACATGATGTTTGAAATGTGTTTCAAAATCATCTGAGGATACAGGAGAATGGGTGGTGACAAAGATGAAACAAGAATGACCAGGACTCATCAGGTGACAGGTGATAAAAGCTACATGACAGTTACCTGGGGCTCATGATATTAATACTATTCTCTTTAGCACATGTGAGAGATTTTACACGATAAAAGTTAAATAATAAGAGCAAAACATGTTTCTGAAGCCAGAAAGGCCAGAAAGGTTAATAATGAAATGAAATTGTGTGTGTAACAGACCCATGTCATTAAGTTAACATTTTTTCTATTTAGCCAATGTTGGCAATATTTATTAGGTTTTGAATGTCCTTTTATGAGTCTCACTTCTGACACCTGAAACCTTATCTTATCTCAAATGTTAGACAAGTTATTTTAACTCTTTGTATCTCAGTTTGCTTATCATTGAGAAAGTGGTAAAGCAAATCTCACAGAATTTTTGTCAATATTAAATTAATAATCCCTAGAAAGTATGTAGCAGTGTTTAAGAAATTATAAAAACCCAGCAAGTGTTAACTACTGTTGCTACTAATTAACTGCTACTATTATAATTATTAATAATGGTTATAAAACATTTTTAGTTATTTATTCCTTCAACATTCATTGAATGCTACCTGGCAGGCAGAAGGAATTTAACGAATATTTGCTAGGGAATTGAGAATTATATTACATTTGTTTGAATCACAAAAGATACCATATCCACACTGTATTTCAGTAAAAGACTATTTGCGCAAATTTTACGAATCATTATCACAGCGTGCACATTGAATTCCATAAATGCTACTTGAAGATACATAAGGTCTTTTTTAGTAAAACGTTAAGACATTCCACTTAGTTGTTTAGAATACAGGGTGCGGCATTTGGAATACTCTCAGAGTATGCAAATTCACATTTACCTCTTGTTTGTAGACAAGAAAACAATAGATTTTAATACGTGGCACGACATTTCAATTTAGGTGATTGTAAATCTAGATCCAGTAGAGAATGGTAGGAGAATTTCTGGAAAAAAATCTAGAAAGGTTTCAGGCACCTACATGATATTTTTGTTTTGTTGTTTTAAAATGTGAGGCTAGACTTTGATGGAAACTCAGAGCATTCCATATCATTTGGTTGCTACGTGGTCTGACAGATCAAAACACTCTGCTCTATTCCAAAGGTGGCATTACATTAGATACTGTCACCCAAACAGGAAGACTTTACTGTGATTTTATACCACTTGTCTGTATCAAAATCGAACCTTTAAAAGGGCATTTATTGAAACCTTAAAATCTGTATCCCCATCATATGCCGAAATAAAAAAAAAATTAAAAAAAAAATCTGACAGAATTAGGACAGAAGAATGGCTTGATCTTTACCTTTTACATCAGACTTATGGAATATCAGACCAATTAGTTGAAGAGTATACTGTTCCCTATTATCTGCTGTGATTCTCTAACATCTATCACATAGTTTGATTGACTTTTTTTGGTTGGATTAGTGGATATTTGGGGAAGAGCCAAAGCGTCACAAAGTCTTGAAAATCGAGTACTCATATCCCAAATGATATTATTTTTCTAATCTCCTGGGGGTACACATGCAGGTTCTAGAAACGTTAATGGTTCATAATACCAGCTCTAGGAAGGCAGAGGTAATTAAAAGATGAGACCATCCAAGCCAGCCTTTTAATTTGAGGTTATTTCAGAATTTCTAGGAAGCAGGGCAATTTTCTCTTACGGCAACAGCTATAGAAAATCTGCATACTAGAACGGGTTGATTTTATGTTTTTCTTCTGTACGCAAATACCTCCATTTTATTCACCTCTCATGCAATACACCCACTACGTGGAAAACTAGACGGATAAAGCAGCCAGTGAAGAGTTGTCTTACTTATCACTACAAGATGAGATCAGATCTGTGAGGGTTCAGTTTAGAACCCCACATGCTGTTGTATTAAACATGTATTTGTTGAAATAAAGAAGGGAAATGCCAAATGTTCTGGCAACAATACAAATGAGACTTGTGGTATTTGGCATTTATTATACAATCAAATATCCTAATCTCATCTCTGGGCCTGAGCACTATATGTATTTGCATGCCTCCCAGACATGTCCACTGTGGCATATGCTATTAATAGAAATATCAAAGATGACTTGCACGAAAGAGAAATCTTGGCTCCACCCACCCCCAAACCCGCTCCTTTCTCATCTTTGAAAATAACACCTACATCCATCCCATTGCTGGCATTTAAAAACCTGGGAATCATCTTCATTTTTTCTTTACCTTCACATTCCATATACAGTTCAGCAGTCATTCGTATTGGCCCTACCCATATTTCTTTTTTTATTTTTTTTAATTCTTATATATATATATATATATATTTTTTATTTCAGAATAAGATAGCCTATCCATATTTTCTGTTGAATCAGACAGCTTCTCAGTATCTCCAAACCACCATCATCTCTCACTTGACCACTGGTCGGTCTTTCTGCATCTTCACTTACCCACACTTCAGCCCAGTTTCCACAAAACAGCTGATAGGGGAAAAAAAAACCCACCCCGGGGGCCCCATGGCTGAACTCACTACTGATTGGATACTTTTTGAATCCCACTGCTGACTGGATATGTAAAGCCTGTTGCTGATTGGATATTAAAGCTTGTTGCTGATTGGATGCCTTTTGAATCCCACCGCTGATTGGGTAATTCTTCATGCTCATAGTTGATTGGTTGTATGTAACCCCAAGAAGTGTATAAAACTGGAGAACAAGGAAGCAGGGCTCAGAATTTGGTGGCACGCCCCTCTGAGCCCACTGGTGGATTAAGGCTGATTCTCCGACCCTCTGTGTGCCGCTCGGTTCTTTCCCTGGTCAGTCGCTGTTACACTTGCTGTAATACAGCCAGGGTGATCTTTTCAAGGCAGAAGTGAAATCTGCTTAAAATTCACCAGTGGTGCCCTGTTGCAGGTAGGATCAAGTTCGAACCCACCATCATGCACTCCTGCAGCCCAGAATATCTAGATCCTGCCCACTTGCTGACTTCCTTCCTTACCACTTTCCTGTATCCCATGTGTTCCTACAACATGTCACATTTCCTCCTCGCTGTTCCCTCTGCCTGGACACTCCTGCCGGTCCCTGTCTTCCATCTAGCTTGTGGCTTCCTCTTTCTCAATGTTTAGTTCTCGAGCCAAATGTTACATCCTAGAGTGATATTTTTTTCCCTCCCAACCACTCTAGCTAAGGAAATTGGTTCACCCCATGTGTGACACACTATCCCCATTGTCTCCCTTTACTTTTTTTCATAGCACTTACTACCATCTGCAATGATCTTATTTCGTTAGTGACATGTTTATTTTCTTCTCTCACCAGAATGAAAGTGCCAGCGAACTGAGAACACATCTATCTTGTGCACATCTTCACATTCTCCCAGCACCCAGCAGTGTTTGAATCATTGTAGCTGCCTAACAAATATACCCTGTTTCCCCGAAAATAAGACCTACCCATAAAATAATCCCTAGCAGGATTTCTAAGCATGTGCGCAATAGAAGCCCTACCCCGAAAATAAGCCCTAGTGACGGGCGTGGCTACGCAGCGCATCTGCACAACCCATGCATTTCACTGCAGAGCGGGAAAGAACACGGGCAGCCCTTCTCATCTGCCCCGTGACAGCTCTAGTGCTCCACAGGAGAGATCAGGGCCAGTGGTCCTAAAGGAAATAGAGTCTCAAGACATTCAGGATGGGATTCGGGGTTTGGAGAGTGATGATGATGTTCCAGAAGACGACGACTTCACTCTATTTGAATCAATGTAGATGGTTGTACCATACTTAAAAAAAATAACACGTCCCCTGAAAATAAGCCCTAGGGTGTCTTCTTGAGGAAAAATAAATATAAGACTCTGTCTTATTTTGGGGGAAACACGGTAGCTTTGTGAATGAACAAATGAATACATTTTTAAAATTCCACCCATTTAAAGGTTTGAGTGCCCACTATGAACTAGAAGCTTTCTTCCGAGAGTACAAAGGTTAAAGCAGGGGTTCTCAAACTTTTTAAACAGTGGGCCAGTTCACCGTCCCTCAGACCGTTGGAGGGCCGGACTATAGTTTAAAAAAAAACAACTATGAACAAATCCCTATGCACACTGCACATAGTCGGCTGCTGAGCAGGACAGGCAGCGGCGGCAAAAACACCCGGCGAACCGGATAAATGTCCTCAGCGGGCTGCATGTGGCCTGTGGGCCATAGTTTGAGGATCCCTGGGTTAAACAATAACCTTGATAGGGTTTCCAGGCTGTTATCTTTCAACTCAAAAGGGAAATGAACAGAGAACTTGCTGTTTTGTTCCGTACAAGTCCAAAGGGCAAAATGCAGGCTCCTTCTGGCCCCTAGTGCAGCCAGGTGGGATGCCTAGAGTACCAGTTGGAGAATGCTAGATGCTTTTCGGTTGCGTAATGGTTGCTCAATTATTCTCACGCATGGGAAGATGTAGACAGGAGCCTGGGGTGGGCTCGGTGAGTCAAGTCTGTTTTGGCAGCAGATCTAGAAACTCCAGTCCTCCAGGATTAAGGTGGTGACACGTTCTAACCCCACATTTCTGAAAGACAGAGCGCAGCCCACGTTCCCAGGAGGGAGCAACATATTGTCAGTCGCCTTAGGAGCGTTTCGCTCTCTGCAGGCAGTTGCACCGCTGAGAGTGGATATCACATCTCCTTCCCAGAGTCTGTGGGAGGCTTCCTTAGAATGTGAGAAGCGCAAACAGAAAGGGGCACAGACGCTGGCTTGGGGCTTCGGCTTTGGAGAGAGGCTCAGAGGGTTTGCTTTCAAATGCCGCAGGGACGGGCTTATTTTCACAGCCACGCCCAGCACTAGGGCTTATTTTCGGGGTAGGGCTTCTATTGTGCAAATGCTTAGACGTCCTGCTAGGGCTTATTTTATGGGGAGGTCTTATTTTCGGGGAAGCATGGTATCGGCGCAAGCCCCTGTGCCTGGCTCCTACTTATCCGTTACACACCAAACTCAAGCATCAGTTCAGAGAAACCACCCTTGGCCCCCCACCCCATATCGGATTCCCCCCCAGAGATCTGTTTCTTTCCTACAGGGTTTTTATCTCATTTTATAACTTACTGGTGTGATCTGACGCTAACTTGGGTCTCCCTAAATGGGCTGCGTGGTAGGCGACATGGATTTTACCTGTGTTTGCTTATTCTTGTATCCTCAGTGCTAAGCACAGTGGCCACCCTCAGAGAGCCTTTGTTACATAAAAGCAATCAGGTAATCTGCAAATAAGGGCAACCCATTCCTGGAAAATACACATACTGAAAAATGCAGCCATTGCCAAAAGAAAAGGTTCATCCTACTATTATGCTAAATGGCTGTGGTGGTCATTTGTCATCTGATTGTTAGCAAGACATTTCCAGCCCTCCACCGTCTGCAGATGTGGTAGGATTAGACTTCCTATAACCTTGGGATTTCAGTAGGTCATATGACCACGTCTGGCCAATGAGTTGCAACCAAAAGCACTCTGTGTTCCTTCTAAGCTAGAACCTTTATTTTCTGGTGCAAGACTCTCTAGACCTTGGTTTTTCTTTTTTTTTGCTTTGGCACAGTAGGAGGGTCATTTGAAATAGGGGCTGCACCGTCAGCTTAGATCAGGGGTCCTCAAACTTTTTAAACAGGGGGCCAGTTCACTGTCCCTCAGACCACTGGAAGGCTGGACTATAGTTAAAAAAAACACTATGAACAAATTCCTATGCACACTACACATAGCTTATTTTGAAGTAAAAAAACAAATGGCAACAACACCCACATGTGGGTCATGGCCCATAGTTTGAGGACACCTGGCTTAGATGATGGAGTCACAGAGCCTTTTTGTCAACCTATGGCAGTCACATTACACACAAAAAAGAAATGAACCCTTGTCTTTTAAGCCACTGAGATGTCGGATTGTTACCACAGCCCAATGAAGCTTATAATGACTGATGTAAGAGCTGCATCCAAAGTTCCTTGCTCAACAAGTAACAATAGCAAGAATAAGGATAATCATACTACCAAACATTTGTTGACCACGTGACCACGTGTCAGGTGTAGTTTTCCAGGCTTGATAGGAACAATCTCGTTTCGAACTCTCAAGAACGGCATCGGGGGCAGTATTTTTAATTTCAGTGCATAGATGGAGAGATCAGGCCCAGGAAGGTTAGGCGAATTGTGCAGAGTCAGTTTGTGAGAGATGGAGGCCGATTCTACCTTATTTTGCAGCCTGCATGTTGTTAATCGCTCTTCTATCCATATTGTCTATCATGGATAGACATGTGTTAGATTTTTTAAAAAACAGAAGTAAGTAAAAATAGGCACTCGGATCTCTGTGTGGGGGTAGAGGGCGTAAAATGCTTCTGCTCTTCAGAGTGGGGGGTCCTGGGATAGGGGACAGCCCTCCTGACTGCTGGGACCCCTAACTCTACCTGCCTAATAACACTGCTCACACTGGGATATTTTAGCCAGAATTTCATCAGGAACAGATTTTTAAGGAGGCATTTGCTTTACCTTGGAGGAGAACTTGTGTTTGTGCCCAAACAACAGTGGGACACTTGGAAAACTGAAGTTCAGGGTGCTGCAAGCTTTGGGTGGGTGAGCACATAGATTCAAAGGCCACCATGTCACTCCATCCTAAGGGACTCAGGTAATACTCTTCCAGGTCTGCTGTGAAGCTTCCAGAAGCAGACTTTAACCCTTTGCACTCGCCTGGTTTTTTCTCGATTCCTTTATTCTACTGGGGATGTAATTTTTTAAATACCCCAGACTTTACAAAGCACGGCAGTAGAATAAAAAACTGGCGTTTCTTTTCATACAAACTTATTTATTTGGATTTTTTTATATTTCAAATTATTGATACACTCAAAGAGTCATTTTAATCTCTATAATTTTTCATGGTGTGAGCTGCTACCGATGCTAACCGTGTCGGGTCACACTTGACATCCGAGTGCAAAGGGTTAACTTCCAGACTGTTCTGCTGATATACAACCTTGTTAGTATCTAGCTTGACAGAGATAGCCTTTCCAACTTAGATTCAGCAGAAAAGCCAAACAAAACATGACTCACTTTGACTTAATTATAATTTAAATAATAATTTCATAGGACAATAATACTTACTAGTGCTTACTCTGTGCCAGGCACTATTCTAAGGGGTTTCTGCACATTATTTAATGTTCATAGCAACCTTGTGAAATAGGTACTATTTTTAATCCCCATTTTGCAAATGAGGAAACTGAGGCAGGGGGAGGTTAAGTAATCACTCAAGGTCACCTAGCCACTAAGTGTCAGATCTGGGCTATGAATCCCAGTCTGGCTTCAAAACACAATGCATGCAAACAACCATAACACAATAACAACAGCAACACAGTAACAACAAGGTCTCAACAAGTATTAGCTGTGAGGTGCCAGAAACTCTACTAAAGATGCATGATCACCTCATTTACTGCTCAAAACCACCCGATAGGGTTGGTACTATTATTATTCCATAGTTGAGGAAACTGAGGCATGGAGAGGTTCAATGTCTTGTCTAAAGTCACAGAACTAGTAAGTGGCAACACCTGGATTTAAATGTAGGGAGCCTGGCTCTAGAATGTTCACTCTGGCCTGTGCTGAACAGAGACTCCGCAATGAGTTGGGGAGGAGAGAGGCTTCTTCCTGCCTCTCCGTGGAAGATAGTGCACGTGGCTGTCTCTGGGGGGCTGAGGAGGGCGGGACCAGAGCTGCAGTGCACCTCCAGTTCTCTGCAGCTTTGGAAGTCCCTGCAGAAGGTTCTGGAAGGGAGCCAGCACCATCATGGAGGACAGTGGCAGCAGTGACGGGGTGGAGAACCACCCCATGTAGCTTCATAAACAAGGACAGGAGCCCAGTTGAACATCTCAGAAGTAACCGGGGAAGATTCAGAGGCTGCCTGAGATCCTACCTCATGTAAGCGAGGGTCGGATCCAGGAAAAGCGAGTCGTGGCTGTGTTTCCATGGGCTCATTTGTCTTTGAGTAAGTCAACGCCTGTCCTCACTACATTGAGCACAATCTCAGAGAAACAGCTTCTTCCCTGGTCAGGCTGATGGCGTGAACAACTGTGGCCAAACTATTAGTACCCAACAGTTTCCATAACTGAAAACTGCCTGGCTTAGGCACAGCACAACAGCACACGGGAGCGGATTTCTCTAGCACAGGGTTTCCTATTGACATTCGAGGCTGGTGAACACTTTGTTGTGGGGGACTGCCCCATGTCCTGCGGGATGTTCTGCAGGATCCTGGCCTTTAACCTCTACCAGATTTGAGTAGCAACAAAACCCCCCATCCTCCAGTGGAACCAAAAAAATGACAAATGTCTGGGGGAGGAAGGTAATGGTGCCAAAATTGTCCCTGGCTGAGAACCACTGCCTAGCAGCTAATCTGATTCATTTGTTGAGGACTTACTATAGTACCGGGCGTTGGGAAGGGTAATGGGTATGTAAACCTGGTGACCTGCCTCCCTCCCCCTCACCTCCCCCTGTCCTTGCAGCCTAGCTGCAACTTTGGCTCTTACTGAAGCTGTTGTAACCACATCCTATCAGCCAAGACAAAGCAGGAAGATGTCCGGGTGCAAGACATCCTGCCCTGACCCACCCCACAGCCCCCAGAGACTGCCAAAAAAAACAACCCCAGCCTCCCTATAAAAGCTGCCTTGGAGTCCTGGGCGGTGCAATTTCTGTGGCCCCCTTCTCTGGGACCCCCGAACCTCACCCGGGAGTGCTTCAATAAATGCTACCTTTGATAGCATCTAATTGGCCTCGTTTCATTTTCTTCCACCGCCTCAAAAACTTACAGGGTGCAAGCCACAGGTCGCCTGGGCCACCTGAAAGCTCCCAGTTTGGAGGAAAAAAGAGACAAGATGTTAACCACACAATTCTGTGACTAATTCCTCGTGGAAAGTGTTACAAAGGAAAAGCGCAGTGCCTTCAACTGGGATTAAAAAAACCATGCAACTCATATTGACCAGAATTTTATCAAGAGAAGATGTCATAGGTCTCCCAAGAATGCCAGTCGATTCTGCTGAAACAGAGTGTTGCCTTAAACCGGAATGCTTTTCCAGTCCAAGGGACCCTGATGCTAGCCTTAAGGTGGGCAGACAGTTGGAGGAAACAGCCCTCCTTTGGCGCAAGAGGGGGCGCTGGGCTCTCCTCTGCCACTTGAATATACATGAGCTCGACTCTGCTACGCCTTTGATCTATCAAGTGGCTGCCAGGAGGACTCCGTGCTGCTCGGGGAATAATGCACTCCGATGTTTATCAGGCCAAACAGGAAAAAACATCCACCGAGACCGAGGCAAGGAGAAATATAGCCCTCTAAAAATAAACCTGATTTTAATTTCAAACTGGGTCAGTTTGGCTTGGGAATTATTAGGGAGCGTGGCTGAGCCGCTCAGGAGCTGAAGTGGAACCCTTGCTAATTTAATTTGCATATGCTGCTTAAAAAATGCAGGTGGCCTGCTGCTCCGGGCCTGGCAGCCCTCTCCCTGCATGCTAGCAGCTCGCCGCCGCCTCTCCTGCCTCTGCAGGTTCCATCTGAGAGGCACCACCGAGGCGGCTGCCGTCTCAGACAGGTGCAGAATTCATGGAGAGCCTTGGCGTCCGGGCCACATGTCCTAGACAGGGCAGAGGAAGGGCACCAGGGAGCGGGCGGCCGGGTGTCACTGTTCAGGTGGCTTCGTGTGGGTAGCACAGTGCCCCAGCAGCAGCTGTGCCTGTCTGTGGCTTGCTGGTGCTGGGAGATGACAGCCAACCGCCTCCCTGCTTGCACTTGACCTTGACATACGTGTGCTCCGGAGCTTGGGGTGACACGGAAACACGGGGCACTGTCGCAGGGCTGGAGGGCCACGCACACTGCCCCCTGCTGTGCTTCCATCCACCTCGGGCTCTTTATTCCCTCCTCCTTGGTTCTTCCCACCCACACGTGTAAGGACTTATCTCGGTCACTCTAGAGCAGGCGTCCTCAAACTACGGCCCGCGGGCCACATGCGGGTGTTTTCACCCGTTTGTTTTTTTTTACTTCAAAATAAGATATGTGCAGCGTGCATAGGAATTTGTTCACAGTTTTTTTAAAACTATAGTCCGGCCCTCCAGCGGTCTGAGGGACAGTGAACTGGCCCCCTGCTTAAAAAGTTTGAGGCCCCCTGCTCTAGAACCTACTTCCCTTTTCCCCTAAGAACTCGGCACCTTTCCCCTGGGCTCCTTCCCATGGTGTACGGCTCGAAAGTCCCCAGATTCGGGGATTTCATGGACTAAGAAATAATAACTTAAATGAATTAAAGCACAGACATTTATTACTTTGTCTGTGAAGGACTAAATAATTCTACTGTTTACTATGATACCATGAACATTATTTCACAGACAAAAGGCATGTTTTTTTCTTTTTGAGACAGAGTCTCATTTTCTTGCCCGGGCTACAGTGCCGTGGCTCACAGCAACCTCCAACTCCTGGGCTCAAGCGATCCTCCCGCCTCAGCCTCCTCCCGAGTAGCTGGGACTATAGGCATGCGCCACCATGCCCGGCTAAGTTTTTCTATATATTTTTAGTTGGCCGATTAATTTCTTTCTATTTTTAGTAGAGATGGGGTCTTGCTCTTGCTAGTTTTGAACTCCTGACCTTGAGCAATCCTCCCACCTTGGCCTCCCAGAGTGCTAGGATTACAGGCGTGAGCCACTGTGCCCGACCAGCAACAAAAGGCATTTTAATGACAAAAAGTGGGAAAAAAAACAGTAGTCTCTAAATAGTGAGGATTTAATATTAATTATTATTAATATTAATTTTAATATTAATTATTATTGATATTAATTTTAACATTTTTATTGTTAATATTAATTTTTATTAATATTAATTTTAGCACTAATTTTTATCAATATTACTTATTAATGTTGATTTAACATTAATATTAATATTAATGTAATGTTAATCTTAATATAATTATCATTAATTGACGATTAAATTAATATTAATAAATTAGTGTTGATAATAATTTAATATTAAATCCTCACTATTTAGAGTAAATATTCTTATGTACATGGTGATATGCATAACAGACACACACAGCCTTTCTCTTCCTCATTTTATGACAGATCAGTGAAAACCCTGCCAAGGTCTGTCACCTGTCCAAGAGCCCACACCTGGGCACCAGCAACTTAACTCATTTTCTAGACTTGAATCTCTCTCTTCCTCTCCATGAAACCTCCAGAGATCTCTCCCTAAAAGTCAAATCTGATCCTACGTCTCCACCGCTGAAACCCTGCAACAGCCTCAACTTCCCTCAGGACATGGTGAGACACGCTCAGAGAAGAAGAGAGATGCTAAGTAACCTGCTGGGTCACATGGCTAAGTCTTGACGGAGCCTGGGTTCAAACCCCCGGCATGTCTGACTGCAGAGACGCTGCTGCTAGCCAGCGAGCTCCGTGCTGCAAGGTGGCCTGGCCCATCTGTCTGGCTCCTGGAGGACTTCCGTTTGTCTGTCTTTGCTTCCCTCCCACCTTCGTGGACTGCCAGCCTCAGAATTGCCAATCTTCTCCCCAAAAGCCAACCTGGACCTCTCTCTCTCTTGCTTCCTTTATTGAAAATCTAAAGTCTAATAGAACTGTCTGCAGTGATGGAAACAGGCCCCATTTGTGCTGCTCAAGATGGTCATTAACAGTCCCAGGTGGCTGGTGAGTACCTGAAACGTGGATAGCTTGAACAAGGAATTTTTATTTTTAGTAAATTTTAATTAAAGTTAAAAAGCGACATGTGTCTAGTGGCTGTCTAATATTAGACAGTGCAGGTTGAGACTTTTCTCTACGAGTTTCATTCTTAACAATAATCTGCAGCCCAGATAAATTATCCCATAAATATCCAAAGGGAAAGTACAGTATACCAGAGCGAGAGCCTCTGGGTGTGAGCCCCAACTCTTGCACTAATTAGCCCCATGATCTTGAACAGTTTAACTTAACTCTGTGCCTCAGTTTCCTCAACCCTTAAAACAAAGGTGATAATAGTACCCACCTCGTAGGGTTGCGTGATGATTAAATGAGTTAATATGTGCAAAAATGCTTAGACACTTCCTGGCATACAGGAATCACTGGCATGTTTGCTATTACTGTTAGTTACTCAGTCCATACTTTGTGGGAAGCCCCATGGTTAAGCCTGGACTATCTGCTAAAGAAAATACACCAGCCCATGCTACTAAATTAATGCTATAGAGGAGTGACCCTCACAAAGACAGATGATCCAAATCATAGCCGCGGTGGCAGAAGCAAACCTTTACCAAGGCGTCATGCAGGATCCCACTTCACACTCAATGCCCCACTAGCAGGCGTTATCAGCACGCCCATTTCAGAGACAGGGTAACTGAGGCCTAGAGGCCTAAGCAGTTTGCCCAAGGTCACGCCATTAGAACCTGCCAGGATGTGGATTCCAAGAGATGGCTCTTACCATGGTGCCAAACTGCCTGCTCCCTGGCCACTGAGAATGGCGCCTGCCGCCCTGTGATGACAATTGCTACTGTGACCACAGCACGGAAGGAGGAACAGACAGGGGAGGTCCACAGGACAATGGGAGCAGACTGGATATTTTTAAAGCTCTGTCCTCGGATAACTGAAGGATGGAGCCATGAGGATCTGTTGGGCTGTCGCTGTCTGCAGCTGCTGGTGGTGACTCTGGCCTGGCAGCAATCCACCCTGGGCAGGGGCAGTGACAGAGATGGGCACTGGGAGTGCATGGAAGGGCTTTCGAATTCAATTGGTTGGAAGAATTTCCTTCATTGCTTCTCATGGAATAAATGATGCACTTGTGTCACTTTCCCCAAACTGAGACTTGACCAGGAATCCTCAAACTACAGCCCTCGGGCCACATGCCGCCCACCGAGGACATTTATCTGGGCCATTGGGTGTTTTCGCCGCCGCTGCCTGTCCTGCTTAGCAGCCGATTCATCCCCGGCCCACAGTGCACACTCTCCAATGGTCTGAGGGACAGTGACCTGGGCCCCTGTTTAAAAAGTTGGAGGACTCCTGCTCTTGCCTTTCCTACATTCAAATCTGAAATAAACTTTGGTTCCAGGCTGAGTTTCTCAGTAGATTAGTTCTTAGCCACCAATACCAGGGGACTGAGTATCTTCCTCCTTTTGTCAGGAACCATGGCCCTCAAGAGAGGAGACATGGAATCACCTTAGGACACGAGGTATATTCTACTGAGAAAGCTAACTTACCTTCCCCTTAATTATAGGAAGCCAAGATTATTGCTCCGTTTCTAGTTATGCAGAGGATGTACAATATCTTTGAGTGGCCCATTAAGTATATTGATCAATGGCTAATCATAAATAATATAGGATTCTGGCAAAGGAAAGCAAAAACACAATACTTCCCCAAAGTCATGAACCCTTCTGCTTTATATTTTTATATTTTTCCTACCAAACAACAAACAAACCCTCAAACAAAATTTCTTCTTGTTTCTTAATGTCACACTAAAACCTTCCACAAGGGAGTCGAGTTCTTGCTCTATTCACGGGTCTGTTTGGCATTGGTAGGCATTTGGGAGTTATGTGGACTTACACAGATTTTTTTTAGGAAATTCTTTTAAAAAAATCATTGCTTTAAGATAGCACAGGTAAGGCCTATTTTGTAAGTGAAAATGTAAAGCACTCTCTTATATTGCTGGTAGCAGCATTTATTAGTAAAACTACCTTAGAAAACTGCTCATACTATCTACTAAAGCTTAACATCCATATATCAATCTATAGATCTCTCTCTCTAGATATTGAGATAGCTCTCTCCAGAATTTCAAGCCTTTGTATCTACCCAAAAGAAACAAGAAATGGGTGCTAACATCCACCAAATAGCATGTATAGGAATGTTCAGAACAACTCTATTCACAGTAGCTTCAAATTGGATCAAGCCAAATGTTCATCAACAATAGAATAGATAAATAACTTCTTAGTATATTCACACCCTGGAATACTGCATAGCAATGAATGAGATCGAACTATTGTTACTTGCAACAATATAAATATTAATAAATCTCAGATGTGAAGTTGAACAAAAAAGGAAGACACAAGAGGGTAGATCCTTTGCGATTTCATTTATATGAAGTTCAAAGCAGGTAAAACTAACATAGAAGAGCAGTTTCAGTTGATGAGAAATCTATGGAGCATGGTTGATTTGAAAGTCCCCATGCCCAGTTTTTCTCTGATTTCACAGTTTTCTCCATAGCAATAGTCACTAGACTCTAAAATGGGTAGCCTCTTCCACCGAACAGACATTGTCACTCTCAGCAGCTGCCTGTGACAGCGGGCAATGCCCTGTTTTGTTTTGTTTGTTTGTTTTTTGAGACAGAGTCTCACTCTGTTGCCCAGGCTAGAGTGCCGTGGTGTCAGCCTAGCTCACAGCAACCTCAAACTCCTGGGCTCAAGTGATCCTCTTGCCTCAGCCTCCCAAGTAGCTGGGACTACAGGCATACGTCACCATGCCCAGCTAATTTTTTCTATATAATTTTAGTTGTCTAATTTCTTTCTATTTTTAGTAGAGACAGGGTCTCGCTCTTGCTCAGGCTGGTTTCAAACTCCTGACCTTGAGCGATCCTCCTGCCTCAGCCTCCCAGAGTGCTAGGATTACAGGTGTGAGCCACCGCGCCCAGCCAAATGCCCTGTTAAAGAGCCACCTGCACCTATACTTTTTCCCATTAGAGGAAGGTTTTGCAACCAATGATACTAACATGACATTGAACAAGAACACCATGGAGGCCTCTTCTAACCGCTGTCTTGAGAGGCAGGACTCACATTCATTTAGACGCTAACGTTTCCATTCTGGGAGTCTTTGATTCATCTGGTGGAAATTGGATACAGAAAACGGAAATCCTGATGAATGGAAATCCCAAATACTTAGCTCACTTATACCTGGAGTGAAACTAACATGAAAACATTCTGGCTGATGGTCTTCCTCCAAGTTCAAGAGTAAGGGCGGGTTTTAAAGAAATGACACAAACTCAATTTTGGTTCATTGTGTGCTTGCATAGCTCTTGTCAAATTAGCAATGGCCGTATGTACATTACATCCTTTGATGGTATAAATAACTCTAGAAGGCCAATAGAGCACATATTGCTGTTATTTTTGCAGGAGGAGAAATTGAGACTTATTAAGGTGAAGTTGCTGCCCAAGGTCACATAGCTAATAAATGACAGGCAGTTTCCCTCTGGCAAGGACTGGCCTGTTCTCAGACATCTGCAGGGAGGTAGATATTATATGCTACTTATTGCCTTTAACAATCTGTTTACAACTTAATTAGAGAAGCCTTTCTTAAATCTAACACTTACTTTTTCCTTAAAGAAATTCATTAAAAAATTTTGGAAGCTACTGAGCCCCATTTCAGATGTCTCTTTTCTATGTCTTCTTTAACTTTCTCCTTTAAAAATAATCCTTACCAAAGATCTTTAGCAACCCCCTCAAATACGGCACTGAAAACTAAAGTTGGCTCCTGGAGGAGACTTTGGACTCAATGTTATTTCATTTCCAAATGTTCTCTCCGTGATAATAACTTGAAAGTAGCCGAATTATCTCATTCTGGAGATTGCTTGGGAAAGCGAGACTGCTTGTATTTAGACATGATTCATTTAACAATTCTCAGATAACCCCTTTGACCAAGGGCAGAGGAAAGTGAAATAAATCTCTCTGTATTTTATTCTTTCTTTTTAAAATAAAAATTGTAAGCTTGACTTGGGGGCAGAGGTGAAACTAGAAAGTGCTACGTGCGTGTATGTTTAAACCTTTAAGCAACTTCTTGTGTCCACTAACGTGGGTAAATGCTTGCAATTTGGAGTGACATCTGGAATCCTTCCAAAAACCTGCTGTATGGCCTCACAGTTAACTTTTTGCAGCTTCAGTTTTCTTATCTCCAAAATTGTGGTATTAATACTATCTGCATGAGATAATGTACACTTATACCAACGCCTAGCATAATGTTAATCATTTTTATTATAGCATGCTTTTGTATTTAACTCCCTGGCCTTAGCATCTGGGCTGGTTTCAAGTGGGGTGGTCACAGCATCCTCAAGTATTCATGTTACTGAGTCCACTACCTGGTTTTAGTGTAGGTACCTGTTTTCCCAGTGCCCAGACTGCTGATGTCAGGCAGCTCAGTGCTGTCTCTGAATGTCTGGAAACAGATTTTATTTGTTTCTCTCAGCATGATCACCCCATGAGGGAGTGAATGACTAAAGGCACTCTTCCAAATGCTCTAGGACTGGTGGAATCCATTAAGAAAAATTGTCAGGGAATAGAAGGACGGAAGGCATTTGCAAACACATATCAATCATGCCTTTAACAGAAAGCACAAAGACAGGTGCAGGCAGGTGACAAGGGAGACAAACCCCATCATGAGAGAGAGTGGTTTGCACAGCAGCCAAACTGATTTATAAAGTGGGGTTTAAGAGCTCAGTCTCTAATGTTAGAGAGACCTTGGATCAAATCTCAGGTCTGCAGCTTACTGAACTGTGTGATTCCGAGCAAGTGACCGAAGCATTTTGTGTCTCCATTTCATAATCTTTAAAATGAAAAGGATAAAAGCATTTACCTTACTGGGTGGTTGTGTGAGAATGAAGTTATGTGACACGCCATAAGCATAGTCCAAACTGTAGTTCATTATCACTTCGATGTTATTATTGATGCTGTTTTTCTGGAACTTCTGGATAACCTTGTATCTCCTGGCTTTAACGCTTTCTCATTCCACGTCAACAGAGAAGACAGACCATCTTTGCCCCTGTGGTGGTCATTAGTGCTGAGTTGTCGATGTTTCTAGTTCTCTTCTTAGCTGGGCAGGTGTTAGGGCTACAGTTCCTGGTCTCCCTGTGGTTGGGGCAGGGTAGGTTTGGCAAGTGGGGCTTTAGAGCAAATGATGTGCAACTTTTGGGATGAATCATGTAATTGCTAGTTCGAGACCTTCCAGAGTACTCTGTTCCCTCTGGCATGGCAACGCACGACGCTGGATATGCCAGCTGCTCCATCAGCCTGAGTCTCTGAGCAACTACGAAGAGCAGAGCCCTCCTGTCACCTTGCGGTGCTCATGTAGCACGAGCGAAAGACAAACTTTTGCTCTTCGCCATTGAGATGCTAGGGCTGCCACTATAATATATCTAGCCTGTATTGAGTGACATCACATCCCTAGCCCCGGTCCAGGAGTTCTCCAACTGTGGCTATGTATAGACTCCCTCCAATATCCCCTAGTGCAGGGGTCCTCAAACTTTTTAAACAGGGGGCCAGTTCACTGTCCCCTGGACCATTGGAGAACCGGACTATAGTTTAAAAAAAAAACTATGAACAAATTCCTATGCACACTGCACATATCTTATTTTGAAGTAAAAAAAACAAACGGGCAAAAACACCCGCATGTGGCCCACAGGCCGTAGTTTGAGAACGCCTGCCCTAGGGACATTTGGCAATGTCTGAGGGCATCCTGGTAGTCACAATAGGGGGTGTGACAGTGGTATCTAGTGTGTAGAGGTCAGGGATGCTGGTGAACGTCCCACATACAATGCACAGGACAGCCCCCTACCACACTGAATTACCCAGCTGAAAATGTCAACAGTGATCTAGTCCGATACTGAGCTTCCCCCAGGCCCTCAAACTCCTCACCCTCTGAAACTCTCCCCATATCCCACTTCCTGTGATCAGAGGATGTATCCCGAGTGCCAGGTGCACCACAGGGACCATGCTCATTTCCCACTCCTCTTGGTTACCTGGGACGCTGACAGCTAAGCTGGGCACAATAAACATCCTGCCACGAGCATTCCGTAGGCCACTCGTGCAAAGGGGACCCCGGCAGGGGTTGCGCCAGACCCAAAGAGCAGACACTGCAGGAGAGACAAACCATCCTTCCACTGACGGGGTCCTCTTTCTGCTCTTCCATTGTGAGCTGCTACTTTTGCCATTGAGTTGGGGTCTTTCCCGACATCTTCTGGCAAAATCGCTCAAAAGCCATATCCTGGATGATTAAATATTTTAGTTTAAAGGCTTGGAAGGGTAGGGGAATTTGGTACACATATGAGACGGCCCAGACTTCTGATATGCATTATCTGTGGGCAAGGTCTGGATTGGATGTCTGACAGATCTCCTCCAAAGAATGTGACCAGCATATCTGATAGAGGTTTAAGCATGATGTGTCCAGGTAACGTGATGCGTGGTATAACCATGACCACAACCCACACCTGCTCATTCCCAAATGTTTAGTCTTTTAAAATATATGTTGGCTAGGGGAGAGGGTTTGGTGAGTGGGTGGTAAATGCAGTACACGGTGGAATTGGCTTGGCCTTCTGATTCTGGGGTCCCTGGTGGCTAGTTCAGAGATATGACAAGGCTGGAAAGACGACAGGTAAGAGAGAAAACAAAAACTAAACACAAATGCCAACATCCTTTTGTGTGATGGTGACTCACTATCTTCTTACCTTCCAAACTTAGGTAATTTAATTCGTCCCTGAAGTTCATTAATGACTTGTACCCCAAGTCGGTTTGCTTTGCTGGGATAATACACTCTCACATCTCAGCACAAGAAAGAGCCCCCTACCCTGGTACAGCTGTATTCTGATTTTTAAACCTCTGAAAAACCATTACGAGTACTCTCTCTCCAACTGGCACTCATTCTGCAAAGCAAATAAACTGCGATGTAAAGCAGGAGTCAATTTTTCGACCCATATTTCTTGAGCCCTACCATGTGGGAAGCACTGGTGAGAGAGGAACAAATGAAGCCGGTTCCTGCTCCCACGGAGCTTGCTTCCCAATGGAAGAGACTAACCATAGGCAATAAATCATAATTATGGATGATAATCTGTACTTGAAAGGAAATAAAAGAATGGCTTAGAGATCATGCTGCAGTATTCAGTGAAGTCTACTTGGAGGCAGTGGCATTTAAGCTGAAGCATGAAAGATGAAAAGGATGGAGGGGCAGTGCATTCAAGGAGAAAGAACAATCTAGAAAGAGCACACAGCAAGCATATTTTACCTGGCATAGACATTGTCTCATTTTGAACGTCCTCAGAGTCTTGTGAAGTAGGCGTTTGTGGTAGGCAGCTTCTGACACGGCCCCTAATGAGCTCTGCCTTGGTATTCATGACTTGGCGTAATCTCTTCCCCTAGTGACTGCCTCTAACAAACCGGACACAGCAAAAGCCAGGGAATGTCTCTTCCGGGACTAGGTTAGAAAAGACTGTGACTTCTGTCTCGCTAGCAGACTCCCTCTCTTGCTGGTACAAGCTGTCATGTTGGCAAGTCCCGCATGGCAAGGAAACGGACGCCCGCTCCAACAGCCTACAAGGAACTGTATGCTTCCAATGACCACTGCCTGAGCTTGGACCAAGATCCAGCCCTCGTTGGAAGGACCGTGACAATGGGCCAGCCAACACTTTCCTTGCAGCCTATCTGAGAGACCCTGAAGCAGAAGACTGAGCTAAGCTCTGCCCTGATTCCTGACCCTCGGAAATTGTGAGACAAAAACTGTGCGTTGTTTCATGCTGCTGAGTTTTAGGGGATGTGTTACAGAGCCATCGATAATATAGCATTCATTCATTTGCTCACTGAGCCATTCATTCAGTGATCTCTTTTGAGAGTTCCTGCAGGCCAGGGAATGGCCTAAGGAAAGGAATGTGCACTTCACGGCCTCCTGATGCTTGTAGACTGGTGGACGGGGAACGCTATGCATGGGACTAAATCATGGGACAACAATACTATGTGCTTTTCCAGTGGTTGCAATGTCTTGTGGTGGAAACAAATCAAAGGGAGAAAACGACTCTGCCTGGGGGAATCGGGGAAGGCAGGAGGGAAGGAGACTGAGGCTCTGGGAGGGTAAGAAGCTGCCCAAGGTCACACAGCTCTTCTGGTTCATTCTGCTCATTCTTCTGCTTGCCCCCAATGGAGGGCATGTGTTTATCTCCAGTGCAAGACTGTCTTGTTTTGAACTACAAGACTTGACTGCTTCTCTCTTATGCTCCTTGATGATCT
The DNA here is from genome assembly GCA_008750895.1 of Mirza zaza. NCBI lineage: Eukaryota > Metazoa > Chordata > Mammalia > Primates > Cheirogaleidae > Mirza > Mirza zaza. The sequence goes on along the minus strand of VSMD01096114.1, from coordinate 94,373 downwards.
AAAAGCTATGTGCTGAAATGCATCCTTTATTGCAAATGTAATACAGGCGATAGATAGGTTAATCAGGGTTCTGTGACAAAGATTAAAGCCGAACTTCCAATTAACTTTCACAAACCAGAAATCACACCATGCTAATCTAACTCATTACTCTTCACGTGTTCACTCGCGACTGAGGGCATGCATGTCCACGCAAACGAAGATGCTGGTGTTGAGCAGATAATGATTGAGACCATGCTCCATGATGGAATAAAATTAGCAACAGAAATTAGTTATGTAGAAATGTAACAAAAGCAATGATGCCAGGAGACAAACCATGGGCACAGCAGAATTTGAAGAAACTTGTCTGAGAGAGGAGCCTATTTGGTCTGATCATTTGCCAAACCTACAAACCTAGAAAGGAGCCTAATTAAAGTTAATGAGAAATAATCTCCATTTAAAAAGTCTTATTAATTTGTTACTTTTGTACAGAGCTCTTGTGCATTTTTATCCTGAGGTTATAGCATATAGTACATTCAAAATTTAAATTAAAAAAGGCCTTGAAAGATTTGGGTTTTTTCTCTTTTGTCTTTCCTTTCTTGCTCTCCTCTTCCATATAATGAGGCATAACATATTTGTTTGGAAGCATATTTATTTATGAGGCATACATATAGTAATAGTAAAGTACAAATTTTGAAGCAACAGTGTGATGAATTTTTACATCTGTACCCACCCAACCAACTCAAGATGTAGACTATGCTGCCCCAAAGAGCTTTCTGTGATGATGGAAATGTTCTATCTCTGTGTTATCCGTTTTAGCAGCCATAAGCCACATGTGGCTATTGAGTACTAGAAATTGGCTTGTGCAAATGAAAAACTGAATTTTAAATTTTATTTAACGAGGTTGCTACTATTTTAGACATTACAGATTTATAACATTTCTGTCATCTCAGAAGCTCCCTGGTGCTCCTTTAAATCAATACCTACATACCTACTCAGTACATCCACCTTCCTCCTTCCACTTTGGAAGTAACCACTATTCTGATTTTGATCAATTAGTTTTTCCTGGTCTTGAATTTTATATAATGAAATCTTATTATATATGCTTTTTGGGTTTGGATATTTCAATATAATGTCCATGAGAGTCATCCTGTTGGTTGAACATGACAGTTGTTTTTGTTTTTTTTAAACTGCATTCTATTGTATACATATGCCATAGTTCATCCATTCTACTGTTGATGCCTATTTGGGTTTTCCAAATTTTAGGAATGGAATTGCTATAAATATTCTTACGCATATCTTTTGGTGGAAAAATATACTAATTTCTGTTGGGTACATACTAATGGATGGAATTTCTAAGTCTTATCCTCCCCACAGCAATGTAGAAGAGGTTCAGTTGCTACATTAAAATAAAATTTTACTTTTGACCTATGGCTATTTGTAAAGAGTATACTGTCGCTTAAATTCTATTCAAGGGAATGCACAACTAATCAAAGCATTTTGTGTAATATCCAATAACTTTAAGATGCAATTACCTTATGTTCCAGTAATTATACTTCTATTTGGATTCTCAGTGTGGACCCAAGCCCCTGTAAATCTTAGACACTGCACTAACCGTCTGGGATAGTTTTAAGGCAATTCTCCTTAGAGACAAGTTTATGGAATAAGCACCTGTGTTATTTCCTGCATAAACATTCCGGATCCTTTAATGCTAACAACTTTCCATCTCATACCATGAAAGAAAAAAATACTAAGAATAACCCTAAGGAAAGTATTGAGAGTCATTCCATATGAAAAATTGAACTGCCACCCTTTTTTTCCTTTATAAAAAGTTACACTGAGTTAGATAGAAAGAGTGAGAATACTGCAGACCTGGATAACTTGCAGAAGTCTAAGAACCAGGGCAAACAATTCCACCTTCAAGCCACAGTTTCATAGAACTTTTCAAACCCAAGTAAATAAGTCAGTCATATAAAGACTCCATAGATAACTGATGTTTTCCTCTTTCCTTCTGGTGGTATAAATCGGATCTTGTCAGTCCCTCCCTCAAAAATCCCTAAGAGCTTCTCATCATCCTTGGAATAAATTCAACCTTCTAACTGTGGCTTCAAATGCCCTGTGTGATCTGACTATGGTCCATTCTTCCAAATGTACTTCTTCTCAGTTTCCGGTTGGTCTCTGTGCTCTATTCATACTGATCTTTACGTCTTGGTGTTCTTTGAACCAAGCTCATCAATCACTTCCTTTTCCAGGTATGTTCTTTCTCATATCTTCATAGCTGACTCCCTTACTTCAGTCAGACCTAAGCTTAAGGGCCACTACCCCCAAAGAGACATCTCTGTCCTGCATAATCTAAAACATCACTATTATCCTCTGTCCCTTCAATATGCTGTGTTTTTCTTCATAGCCCTTATCTCTTGATGACACATGGTGTATCTATCATTTTTTTTTTTTGCTTGTCTCACCCATTAAACATCAGCTTCATGACAAAGCAGACCTTTCCTGTCATATTCGCTGCTATATCCTCAGTTCCTAGAACAGCGTCTCGCACATGATAGACATTCAATTTATAAATTGTGAATAAACGCACGATGGAATATTGTTTGCCATCAACAGTGCATCCAGTCTTACACACCTAATTTCACTCTCATCTTTTCTATGTGGTTCTGCTGGGTTTATTGTAGTCAAGACGGCGTTTTAAGATGGAAAAGCAATGCCTGCCCACCTCAGACTGACACAGTGAAGTAGGTTAATGCTTCTCAATGACGAAAGGATCAGAGAGAAAATGTGTCCTTTTCTCTGAAAGGCATTTGAAATAGTGGAACAAGCTGATGACTCTCCAAACTGCCAATTAAAGACATTATTGGGCCGGGCGCGGTGGCTCACGCCTGTCATCCTAGCACTCTGGAGGCCAAGGTGGGCGGACTGCTCGAGGTCAGGAGTTTGAAACCAGCCTGAGCAAGAGCAAGACCCTGTCTCTGATAAATAGAAAGAAATTAATTGGTCAATATATAATTTTTCTATATAAAATTATATACAAAAATTAGCTGGGCATGGTGGTGCATGCCTATGGTCCCAGCTACTCGGGAGGCTGAGGCAGGAGGATTGCTTGAGCCCAGGAGTTTGAGGTTGCTGTGAGCTAGGGTGACGCCATGGCACTCACTCTAGCCTGGGCAACAAAGTGACACTCTGTCTCAAAAAAAAAAAACATTAGTGGACTTATTTTTCTACATTCACTAAAAGTTTCCTAAGAACAAAAATATTTCCACATTAAAAAATTTTGATTCCCTTTTTAATTGGGAGAGGTCAATGACCTTCAGGGCCTAATTCCATGTTATATGTAGTGTTGTTTTTTTAACTCTAGCAATAAAAAATATTATTTTCTAATAAAACATTGCCTGTTTACTAAAAGAAATAGGTAAAAATAAGTTGGGCACATATTGACTCTAAACAGTTACATATAATACTAGGGCTTGTCAATGCTAATCATGGCCTGAGGACACTGTGGCAGCTTAGAATGTGGCCTAATCCTTCACTCTGATTGTAGCCACACCACTTGCAAGGTGAATTCACAGCTCTTCCCATTAAGAGATGGAGTCTGTCTCTCTTCTCCTTGAACCTTGGCTAGCCTTGTGGATTCCTTTGCCAATAGAATACAGTGGGCGTGACAGTTCTGAACCAAGCCTTCCAAAGGCCTTGCACTTTTCCTCTCTCTTAGAACCCTGCCCCGTGGCCAAGTGAAGAAGTACATGGTGTGGAATCATCCCAGCTGACGCTATCCTACATCAATCTCTAGTCATGTGACTCTCGAATAGAACAAAGCTTCCTACTAAATTTTCAGCTGACAACAAGTACATAAGTGAACCCAGCTCATTTGTAGGCTTGTGAGCCATACTAAATGTTTCTTGTTTTAAGCAATTGAGTTTGAGGATAGTTTGTTATGCAGCCGTAGCTAACCAATACAGGCATCATGACAGTAAAATAAATGCGCAAGGGCTTTGTGGCTTTTAAATGATCCCTGTTAAGTTCCCTTGGCCTCCCTACGAATAGAGATTTTAGACTTTTGGTCTCTTGTCCAGTTCCCAGATCTATTCAGATTCCACTCTTACTCCTGAGTAGTCAAGAGAACCATCTAGCTTGAGTTCTCAAATATTTATCTCAGCCAACCTTTCTTTTCCTTCCTTCCAATTTCACAGAAGTAGTCTTTTAAAGTTAACATATTACTATTGATTTCAGGAAGCAATTATGCTAGTGTAGTTCAGAAAAGTGGACAATTCAGGCTGAATACAGAGAATGAGAGAGTCAAATGAAGAGATTCTGAATTAGGACAGTTGTCACAATAAAGAGAGGTTGGTAGTTGACACTACTGTGTTTCTCTGAAAATAAGACAGGGTCTTATATTTATTTTTCCTCAAGAAGACACCCTAGGGCTTATTTTCAGGGCATGTGTTATTTTTTTTTTTAAGTACAGCACAACAATCTACATTTATTCAAATGTACTTAAGTCATCTTCTTCTGGAACATCATCCTAACTCTCCAAACCCTGAATTCCATCCTGAATTTCTTGCGACTCTATTTCCTTTAGAACCATTGGCCCCAATATCTCATGTCAAGCCACAGAGCTGTCATGGGGCAGATGAGAAGGGCTGCTCGTCTTCTTTCCCGCTCCGCAATGAAATGCATGGGTTGTGCAAATGCGCTGTGTAGCCACGCCCATCACTAGGGCTTATTTTTCAGGTAGGGCTTATATTGTGAAAATGCTTAGAAATCCTGCTAGGGCTTATTTTATGGGTGGGTCTTATTTTTGGGGAAACATGGTAGAATCCTATTATAGTTATACCTTCACCTTACTAGTGGCTGCTACTCATAATGCATACTTATTTTAAGTGTTGTTTGTGTTAGCTATTGACACAATAATGCTGGATAACAAACCATCCTTGAACTCAGTGACTTACAGTAACGTAAGTTGATTGTCATGTCCATGGGTCTATGAGTTGGCTGGTTTTCACTTATCTAGACCAGGCATGGCTGTAGGTTTTAGACTGTGGGTTGTGAGGTTGGCTGGGCTTGGTTCCAGGTCTGGGTTCAGTTAGGCTGGTTTTATGCGTATCATACTGAGGCGTAAGCTTGCAGGGGGATTACTACCTGGGGCATGTTCTTCTCCACCCTTTGGAAGCTCACCAAAGCGTGATGGCAGCAAAACCATGTGCACAAGCATGTCTCAAGCCCTCTGCTCTTTAATTCTGATGACAGCCTGTTGACAAAGGTAAGCATGATAGCTGGGCACAAGGTCAAGAGGTAGAGAAGTTCACTCAAAGCCCCACAAGCCATGGTAGGGTGTTTAATTTTTAATGCAGGGGAGTGAAGAATGGAGAATAATTATTCAATCAACCACATATTTATGATATGATTTCTTCTCTACTCTGGTCCATCATTGGGTAAAAGAGGATAGCAGACATCTCTGATGATCTCTCTTCCTTCAGCCTAAACAGTCTCCTTATTCAAACAACTCAACCAGTACCTCCTTTGTGGAGTGGCTGCTATCTAATCAAACCCCATTGTTATCTGAGATCTCCAAAGTCCTGCAGCTATTGAAGCCTGTTAGACCACTGTGCTACTTTCCCCGTCCCACTAACTGCCATGACCAATCCAGGCTATCATTTAGTGAGTTGCTATCATATGGCAGCCTCTTTACAAACCTTATTTCTATCTGGTAGTTATTAATATCTCTGCTGTATAGAGAAGTTAATTAACTTGCTAAAGGTTACATAGATAATAAGCAGCTGAGCTTGGATTCACGCTACCACCATATATTACAATTATCTACTGTTTCACATATTGACTTTGTACCGTGGATAAATTTTGCTTGCATATTAGTTTGTTCCTTCAAACTGCACTGTATACTTCTTGAAGGTGCTTCTTTAGATTGTTCCCAGGCACAGTGTGATTAATTGTTTCATTTCAAGAACTAATTCCAGAGAACCAGCCGAACCCTACATTAGTCATTAGAATGGAACTTTCTCAAGACTTGAGAATTCAGTTAATTAATGGAAGCTAATACTAAGTAGCACCACCACCTTATTACATGCATATTATCAGTATGCCCATTTTTACATATACATAAAGTGAGGCTCAAAGGGGTCAACTGACAGAATCGTGATCACATAATAAGTAGCAGAGCCAGAATGCAAACCTAAATCTCTGCAGATTCCTATGTTTTAACCACTGATATTCTATGTTTAATTTCTGTACAATACCAGGAAGAAATTATAACTATTCTAAAGGTTTTATATGTAAAATTCTACAAATATCAACCCATGGTAAACCCCTAATCATACACCAAGTCTTGGCTTAACAGACAACAATATTAATAAGTGACAATGATAGTTAAAATTTTTTAAAATAAATGTATACCAAGCATGGTGCTAAGTGATTTATTACCTTATCACAGCCTCACAAAAAATGCAGTAAGGCACATTTTGTTATTATTCCCATTTAATAGATTTATGGTGGTAAAGAGTATAACCTACAGTGAGTCTGGGATATTAAGCCTCTGACATCTCATTCTTAGCTTCTGTGTTATACAATGACTCTGTCTTTAGTTCCAATGTTATAAACAACCATAACTTCCCACTGTTCACAGAATGGAAGGGCTAAATTTTATGTTAAAACCCTTTCAATTGAAGAGGTAAGATCCTATATCCATAGGGGAATTTTTTGGAAAGTAAATAATTTTTGCTATTATGATGTGATAATTATTTAATTCAGGTGTTGACAAAACTGCAGCCCTTTGGTCAAATGTGCCAGCTGACTCTTTCTATAAATAAAGTTTTACTAGGACACAGCTACGCCCATGTCTTTATTTATTATCTATGGATGCTTTTGCTACAATGACAGAATTAAGTAGTTGGTACAAAGACGACAGGGCCCACAAAGCCTAAAAATATTTATGCACTCCTGGTTTAATTCTTAACTTCAAATCTTCGTAATTTGAATTTTCATGCATGCTTTTGTGGGTGTTCTCCCTCCAAAGAGCAACTTGCCTTAATGCTGGAGTCACTGGGCCCAGCTGGGAAGGTGCTCATGTTGCAAAACCACGAAGTAGCCACTTTTCCAGGTTGTCCAATTGTCCAGATTACACATGAGCAATGACAAAAACAATGAACATTTCCTATCCTCCAACCATCCCGTGAACCCTGTAGGACTTAACTAAAATATGTTTTGCAAAAGTAAACCAGGAAACTCTTGTCTTGCTATGGTAGAAACTTAAATGAATGAAGCAAGCATAAACCTAAGCAGTCTCAACTGAATAGACATATCCATTAAAATCATAATTAGCCAATATACAGAACTGAGTCCTCAGCTGAATTTTCTTTTCTTCTAACAAATTTTAGGATAAATAGGGAGCAGGCTACATAGAAGAGATCCATATAAGATTTAGTAAAACACACACATACCTGTTTTGATAGAATATAGACATATCAATAAAATTTCTACATAATCTCGAAAATCTTCTCTATGAAAAAGATTTAGTCCTCAAGAGCTTACTTTGGTGTCATGCAATCTTGAGTTCAAGTCCCAGCTCTACTGCTCACTGGCTGTTTGGTTTTGACTTTGGAAAAATTGTTTAGCCTTTCCTTCCCCCTGCCTTTTAGCTTATTAAAATGTGGCTAAAAATGCCTACTTTATAGGTTTGTTCTGAGGATTAAATATGACTATATATATATGTGTATATATAGTACTAGGCTTTGTGTCTGGCACACAATAAACCCTTAATACTTGGTAGGAATCATTGCTGTCCAAACTGAAGGTCAGAACACAGATCACGGTTCCTCTGCTAATGAAGAGTTCACCCTAAAAGACTGATGTAGAGGCCAGGCGTGGTGGCTCACGCCTGTAATTCTAGCACTCTGGGAGGCCAAGGCGGGAAGATCGCTCAAGGTCAGGAGTTCGAAACCAGCCTGAGCAAGAGTGAGACCCCGTCTCTACTATAAATAGAAAGAAATTAATTGGCCAACTAAAAATATATAGAAAAAATTAGCCGGGCATGGTGGCGCATGCCTGTAGTCCCAGCTACTCGGGAGGCCGAGGCAGGAGGATCGCTTGAGCCCAGGAGTTAGAGGTTGCTGTGAGCTAGGCTGATGCCACGGCACTCACTCTAGCCTGGGCAACAGAGTGAGACTCTGTCTCAAAAAAAAAGAAAAAAAAGACGGATGTAGAATGATTCGCTAGCCAGGAAGGAAAAACAAACTAATGTATTTTATTCATATTTTCAGAAAAGGATTGAAACCAAAAAGGGTTAGCAATGAAGTTTAATCAGTACACTGCACTGCATTACTCAAGCTTCTGCTAATTTGGGGTCTGAACCTCTGAGGAGGCAAAGAGTTTGCATGTTGGTAGCAGAAGTTCAAGTCCAATCACGACCATGGGCTATCTGGGCTGCTGAAATGTGCCAGAAGGCTGCTAACAGATCTCCGTCCACAAGGCTGTGCTAGATGGTTTGTAACAGGTTTTATCATTTGGCAAAAGGCAGGAAAAAGTAGAAAATAGTATTTCCGTATGTCTTTTTCTAAAAGGACCCCTCCTCTTTAATACCTGTGATGACAATTTTATGGCCCAATGCTTAAGAAAGGATTTTGAATAAATGAGCACATTTGTGATGCCATTTCAGCGACAAAGGAGAGAGATTGCTAAAACGTCTGCAGCAGTTTTGAAGGCTGCCTAGAAAATGCCCAGTTCCTTGCTCTTTTAGAAGCAGCATGCCCACTGCCTCTCAATTTCAACCCTCCACTAAAGTAACAGCAGGTGCAATCACACAGAAATCTCTGGCCATGTGTTCTAGAAACAACTGACAGAGACATAAGAAAAATCATGATGAGATCTTCAGACAATTATTGCTCTGGGAAATTAAATATTGCTCTCTGGCCCTGTACCCGCCCCCCAATCCTTAATGCCTCTAATTTTGTCCCCACTAACTGAGTAGAACATGTTCATGGGGTATGTGCATCTTGATCTCTTTTCACATGCAAAGAATGCTGGAATTAAAGTACATCTGGAAAGCAAAGTCATTTAAAACTGGCAGTCCACCAAATATTTAATGACCGTTAGAGGCATTGCATGACTTTGGAAAGACAAGATTTAATTTTGGTCCCTTTTTCAGTCCACCATGGGATGGGAGAGACAAGGTTGAGTGTGACCAGAGGGAAGGTTTAGGCCTGGAAGATTCCTGTGACCCGCAGGTGATATCTATATTATAAAACAGGAGTACTGGCAGGTGGATCCAGGTCACAGACTGACAGGCCTGTTCCGTGGCTGTACTTTGCCTAACCAGAAAAAAATGCACCTTTCTGTAAAGTGGGCATTTAAGCCCCATGAGGCCATAAATGCCTCAGCCTCTGCATTTACTGACTGAGTCAGTATTTAATTGAACATCTACTTTGTACCAGGCATGGTGGTAGGTGTTGGCTATATGGTGGTGCATGCAATGGACATCGTTCTTTCTCTTAAAGAAATCTGGAGGAGGAGATAGACAGTAACAAAATAAGAAAGTATACAAGGTAATTTCAGATTGTGTTAAGTGCTACCATGGGAATAAACAGGGCATTGTTTCAGAGGGGAAAAAAAAGCTAACAATGAGAAGCCCATTTTAGGGAGAATGGTAAAGGTGAGCTTCTCGAAAAAGGTTACATTGAAACTGATACTGGACAGAGCCAGCCACCTGAAACACTGTGGGGTGGGGGAGAACAGTGTGACAACCACAGGATGACCCCAGTAACATATGCCCTGCTGTGGTCCCACCCTTGAGCATGGGCAGAACCTATAATCTGCTTTTAATCAATAGTATATGATAGGCCAGGTGAGGTGGCTCATGCCTATAATCCCAGCACTCTGGGAGGCCGAGGCAGGAGGATTGCTCAAGGTCCGGAGTTCAAAACCAGCCTGAGCAAGAGCAAGACCCCGTTTCTACTAAAAATAGAAAGAAATGAATTGGCCAACTAAAAATACATAGGAAAAATTAGCCAGGCATGGTGGCACATGCCTGTAGTCCCAGCTACTCAGGAGGCTGAGACAGAAGGATCGCTTGAGCCCAGGAGTTTGAGGTTGCTGTGAGCTAGGCTGATGCCATGGCACTCTAGCCAAGGCAACAGAGAGAGACTCTGTCTCAAAAAGAAAAAGAAATAATATAAGATAAGGATGAAGAGATTTTGCAGATGTAAAGTTCTTAATCAGTTGACTTTAAATTACTGTGTAAGGGAGATTATTCTCATGGGCCTGACTTAATCAGGCGATCCTTTTAAACGTGCGTGTAGAAATCAGAGAGCTGAAGCACCAGAGAAACTCTCTCTCTCTCTGTTGCTAGATTTGCAAAGTTCTACGGTTGCAAGGAAAAGAGTTGTGCCAACAACACGAAGCGGATCCTTGCCTGCTAAGACCCTAGATGGGAACACAGCCCGGCCGGCACCTTCCCTGCAGCCTGGTGAGACCCTGAGCAGGGGCTTGGCTAAGTCATGCCTGGACTTCTGACCTAGAAAAATTGTTCTGTAATAACTGAGTATCCTATTAAGCTGATAAATTCGTGGTAATCTGTTCTACAGCAATATAACAAAAACAAATACAATGCTCTAAGCAGGACAGCTATGAAGTCATTGAGAGGTGTATAGTGAGCAAGGAGGAAGAAATCAGGTTGCACATTGTGGGCTGTTCTAGAACAAAGAAAGGTTAGACTTTTTCCTCAGCATGTAACATGTGATGCGTGGTGCATGGTAGGTGCTTAAATCTGTTGCATGAATGAATGAATAATGAAAGTATGTTTCTAAATAAACGTGTTTAATACTAAAGTGCCATCACCATTCTCTGTCCCAGATTATAAAACAGCACGATTCACAATTGCAAAGGTGTGGAAACAACCCCAGTGCCCATCAATACATGAGTGGATTAATAAAATGCAGTATATGTATACCATAGAGTACTACTCAGCTTTAAGAAACAACGGTGATCTAGCACCTCTTGTATTTTCCTGGATAGAGCTGGAACCCATTCTACTAAGCGAAGTATCTCAAGAATGGAAAAATTAGCACCACATGCACTCACCAGCAAACTGGTATTAACAGATCAACACCTAAGTGGACAAATAGGAATAACATTTATTGGGTATCGGGCAGGTGGGAGGGGGAGGAGGGGATGGGTGTATACAAACACAACGAGTGAGATGTGCAATGTTTGGGGGATGGTCACGCTTGAAGCTCTGACTCGAGGGAGGAGGGGAGGTATGGGCAATATACGTAACCTTAACATTGTACCCCTACAATATGCTAAAATAAAAAAATAATAATAAAATAATAGATATTTATTTGAAAGACCATTATATGGAAAAACCTGTACTGTTATTACAGGGTCAAGAAAAGTGACTTAGAAAGAGAGTCTGGCCCAAGAAGCAAATTTTCAGCTGAAACATCTACCGGAAGCTTCTGGATCAGGAAAAAGCTATGTAGTTATACAGAGATTAAAAACTCTGTAATGAGGTATGGATACAACCCAGCAATCTGGGTCACAGCTGAAAGCCTGATAATTTGAGGTTTCTCTTCAGAGTCTAATAAACTATCTGAAAAGCTGCCAAGTGCTAATCAAGTCTAAGGAAGATAGTACTATAATAAGATAACCATATCATCAAAGGCCATGTCGATCATGGATTGGAAGAAAGGAAATGAGGTGTTAAGAAAATTAGCAGGTCAATAACGATGGAGAATTCGATGCTGAAAATGCAAAGGTGATTACAGACTCAGGAGTCATATTTCATGTGTTGTAAGTATTCCAGACTTCATCTGAAAAATATCTCTGGAAATTCAGAGAGGATAAATGAAAACATTATGGCCGTGTTCTATCAGCTGGAGTATGCGTGCTATTCCTGCTGTCATTTAGGCACACATGATGGCTAAGGTGAAGGCTAGAGTCCTGTTGCTGAAGTTTCCAGGAGCTAAGAGTAGGATCTGTAATTGCACGACCAGAAACGGCATTTTCACAAGGCAAAATCAAAACATGAGCAAACAGCAGCTTCCTGAGCTCATACTTAGCCACATCCCTTCAGAATTAGCTGGGATGGTTCTCTAGGAAGAGTTCATTTGCATTTAAAAATACACAAAGATGTAGACTGGACTCCTTCTAAAATGCAGCTTTGCAGTGTTTTTCAAGGGAAAATGTCCACATGTTTTAGAATGAGACAATTAAAGATAACTTGCAAAGTTAAGCAGAGAGGTTGGAAGTAGCAGACAGACACCTGGTGCAACTGGGCATCAAATTGACACCAAATTTAGAGAGCAATAAAGGGAAAGGGGTGAGATGGTGCATCTTAAAAATGGTTTTAAATACCACATCACCACCACCACCGTAAGCAGCTTTGCATTTCATGAAAATGTTCATAGTGGGTCTTGTCTTATTTTCATGTCTCAGATGATCCAACCCATTTTCAAAGAGATTATACCTTACTTTTTTTTGAGTTAGCTTTAGGAATCAACCCCAATGCTCAAATTAGCTACATAGTTAATTGCTTCCTCCCAAAGGTCTTTGAAAAACAAAAGCAACACTGATTTTGTAACAAGAGTTGCCAATTATTTTACATTGGATACTATGTTGAGTATGAGCAACCTCTTTTATGAGATTGACCCATTAATTTTCAAACAGACAAAACAGACTTAAAAAAAAACTTGATGTGCAAATACAGAGACAATGGTTAAGGCTTCTTGCTTTTTTCTTACGTTTTGATAGACACGGTTCATGTTACAACAGACAACTGATATATAATTGATATCATCGCTCTCTGATAAATGTTATCTGTCATTTGAGATAAAAATGACAGTTACTGGCAGAACCTCATAAAGAGAGAACACATACACTTTCAGAAAGCAGCATCCGAAATCAGATTACTACAGCTTCCCCTAGGATGAATTTGCATGAGAGGAAAACATCACGCACGTTTCTGGTTTTGGAAACACCTAGGAATTGCTTTGTCTCGTAAGGAGAAGGAGGTCTAGAAGATGCAAAACAAAACACGGGCAAGCACGAAAGTGAGATGATTGCATTTCAGTGATCCATGCTCCTGTGAGCTGATGAGTTTTGCAGAGTTGACTGTAGTCCATAAGAAGGTGAGTTAGCGAATCTGTAATTTCTGACACCTCGTTGCAGGGCATGAGAGATGCAGTATGTAACCCTGCCTGTCTGCGAGCAGCCTGCCACCAAGGGAAGAGGAGAGAGGTAAATTAGATCTCAGCTTTGCCGCCTGGCTGTGCAGACTGTGTCTGAGAGTGGCTGTGGTCAGTCTGGGGCTATTTTTGGGGATGGCATCAGAGAGCCCTGTCCCCACCAGCCGTCACTGCATGTGGGCCTTGGCGGTCCTGCCTGCGCCTTACACGTCACTGGGGTGTAAGATGATCTAAGAGGCCCAACCAACGACGAATTCCTATTTGAATGGTTAGGTTTCGCTTTAATGCATATTATTAAAAAAAAAAAAATAAACCTCATACATCAAAGCTGTGATTTCATATACATCACTTCTTAAGATAAAGATGGGTTTGAAAAAGTGAGCTGGGCATTGGTTTAGTAAGAAATATGAAAGAAATAATCATCCCAGGGGTACCTGGAAATGGCAGAAATTTCACGAAGGCTGTGTGTTAGTAGCTGAAATCTAGAGAACAATTCAGAAGATGATTTTCTTCTTACTTCACTGTGTTCATGATCTCTTTGTCGAGACTTTCAGTATTTGTTTCCATTTGCAAAATAACTATATGCTTAAGGCAGAAGATTTGGAGATATAGACAAGCACAAATGAAATCATGAAAATTAACCACAATGCTACTTCTTACACATAAAGATAGTTAGGCTGGGCATGGTGGCTTACATCTGTAATCCTAGCATTTTGGAAGGCCAAGGTGGGAGGATCGCTTGAAGCCAAGAGTTCAAGAGCAGCCTGGGTAACTTAAGAGACTCTGTCTCTACAAAAAAAATTTTTTTTTAAATTAGCCAGGCATAGGTGGTGGCACACACCTGTAGTCCCAGCTACTCGGGATGCTGAGGCAGGAGGATCACCTGAGCCTAGGAGTTTGAGGTTGCTGTGAGCTATGATGATGCCACTATACTCTAGCATGGGCAATAGATCAAGATTCTCTTAAAAAAAATCAAAAAAAGCACAGTTAACATTTTGCTTTTTGCCTATCCAATACTTTTTCTGTCTTTTTATTCCCCACAAAAATAGGGCTGTGTTTGTCTATCCTGTTTCATAGTTGAATTTTCCACCTAGTGATATCTAATGACCATTTTCCCATGTGGCAAGCTTTTTTTTTTTAACAACTCTTTTACTATTGTTTTATTGGATAAAAAGTATACTCTCACCTGGCTAAATAAAAATCTAATTAATTAATCCTTTACTTTTGGGAATTAAGCCTGCTTCCATTTTTTTCACTGCCATATAAAAGTCTGCAATGAATATCGTTGGGCTTAAAACACTGTTGTACACATTTCTGAGTATTTATTTGTAACAAATTCCGAAAGGTGGAGGTCCTGGGTCAAAAGCTTTTCCAATTCTAAAAGTGTTTTGCAGCAAATTAATAGATTACAGAAATATCACATGAATAATTTATTCCAAAAGTAAGTTATAAGAATATTCATTTCTATAACATCTGTGATATATTATCACTACAAATGTCATCTTTCTTTTAAAAGACTTTTGTTTGCTAATACACTTATATAACTCATATTATTAAAGAAATAGAAGTCAAAAAATCATAAATTTAGGATTCATTCATAGTATATTTTTGTGTGTGAATTACCTGTAATATTCTTTTCCCTAATCTACTCATACGAAACCCTGAAATAATAATCAAATTTAGGTATGAGCATAGAGTATAATAATGCTAAATGACTTAAATATCCCTGTCCCAAGAAGCACTTTCTTTTACCTTTCTTATGCTTCTCTTTTGGCTAAGGGAATGATCACTATTCTGGGGAGACATTATTTTGTAATATTCTGATAATTTTTCCTAACTCATGGAGAAAATGTTAAAGGTAAAATGAGTTGAATGAATTCATTTTTTTAGGAGAAAAGAGTAAAATACGTTCCTGCCACTCAACTCTATTCAACAAGCTGAAAAACGCTGAGATAAGACAGGAAATAGCATAGCAATGTATTCATTCCAATGATGGCGATGTTTGAGCAAGAACAGAAAACATGCACGATAAGCTACTGCAATAAAAAGAAAAATTAATCCCTAGAATAATTTTGTATCTAGCAGGTTTAGAACAGTTAACTATCTCTGTAATTTTGAATCTTACTTATAACTTCAGTGGATGATTTTTAATCTTTTTAAAGCTATGACGCCTTCTTGTGATGGAGAAGCTGGTGATAGTAGAGCCACCTGTCTATCCCTTTCTAAAACTGCCACATGAAACCAGGCACAGGACTCACACCTGTAATACATGACTCAGAAGGCCGATGCAGGACGATCATTTGAGGCCAGGAGTTTGAGACCAGCCTGTGCAACATAGCAAGACTCCGTCTCCATAAAAATAAGAAAAATTAGCTGGGCATGGTGGTGCACACCTGTAGTCCCAGCTACTCGGGAGGCTGAAGTGGGTGGATCACTTGAGCCCAGGAGTTGGAGGTTGCAATGAGCTATGATTGCACCACTGCACTCCAGCCTGGGCGACAGAGTGAGACCCTGTCTCTACAAAATAAATTAACTAATTAAATTAAATTTTAAAAGTGCCACATGAGATGCAGTAATACTTTAAATCAGGCATCCTCAAACTACGGCCCATGGGCCACATATGGATCACCTAGCACATTTGTCCGACCCTCTGGGTATTTTTGCCATGGCTGCCTGTCCTGCTTAGCAGTCGACTCATCCCATGCCCACAGTGCACACTCTCCAACGGTTTGAGGGACAGTGAACTGGCCCGCTGTTTAAAAAGTTTGAGGACCCCTGCTTTAAATGGAAAGAACAATTAGATTTAATTTTATGTTGAGATTTATTTGAGAATTTCAAAATAATTCTGGACCCATCACAGAAACCCTTAACCTCCAGGTTGGCAATCAGTATTTTGAAGTTCAAGTTGGCTAAGAGGAAAGCAGGTATCAGGAATATCTTTGAATGATACGCATATATTACATTACGAAATGCTAAACAGACTGCTTCCTAAAACATCCGGAAAATTCTAGGTGAAATGCAATAGTTGATAAGGACCCTACCTACTAATTAAAATAATTCACCATTATTTATTTACTAACTCGATAAGCATTTACTGAGTGCTCACTACTTGCCAAGAATCGTTTCATGCACCGGGAATATCAGTGAACAAAGCAAAGATGAATCTGAGAGTTCTTAGAAGGGGAAGGGGAACAAAACCACCAGGAAAGGAGGCCCTTGTTTAAAATGCAGATTCCTAAGTCTTACACGGAGGCCCCAGATGAGAGTCTCTAGGGGCTGAGGCCTGGAAATGTGTATTTTAAAAATGGTCCGAAGTGACACTCACTAAAATTTTCAAAGACCACAAAACAGGCACTTAACAAATATTTGCTGAGTGAATGAATGTAATGGTAATGCTAGTTAGGAATCAAGATCTAGGATACCTTGCTCCCCCGGCCCTCCACCCAGAGCAAATACAGGCCCATTCTGAGGTGGGCCCAAGCAGAGGCTCAGCTCGCCTCCTCAGACCCACTTGGAAAGTCATGATGCGACAAATACGTGGGTGTGATTAAACTCGGGCCTCAGGGGAACTTTTCATTTTGAACAATTACTCTTGATGTCTACGTGCTAAATCCAGTTGTCTCCCAAGATGAGAAAATGCAAGTCCCTCAACTGGTCAATACCAACTATTTTAATGGCATCTTTAAAAAAAAAAAGTCCTTATTTTTGATTTTTAGCACTTTTGACACATGGACACACGGATACTCTTACTCCTGGGCCAATGTACCCGTTAGACACAATAAGCTCAGTACCGAGGGCCCCTGAGATTTTTAGGGGCTCACAGAATGTTTTAATTTCTTTTAAAATCAGAATAAAAGCACGACTGTCATCTAGCCTGGATCATAGCAAACTGTTAACCGGTGCAGTCATATGATATAATTTTTCATTTTTTTTTTTTTAAATCAAGCAGTGAAGTTACAACGCGGCTCTGCTTACCCACTGCTCTGGGCCCAGGTGAGAAGAGACCCTTACCTGGCAGGCGTTGTACAGGAGCTGATGTTCAAACTTCTTGATGCCGAGAATGTTCTGGAACATCTCGTAGAGCTGCTCCTTGCTCAGGATCAGCTCGGAGGCCGCGCTGGCCGTCATGCGGGCCTGCTGCTTCCTGGGGTCCTCCTCCCCGCGGTAGATGGCGTCGAACTTGGCCATCCAGGAGCTCAGCACGGTCTCCTTGCTGAGCCCGTCGATCTCGGGCAGGCTGCGCACCCGCTTCTCGATGTGCTTCTTGAAGACCTCGCGGGAGTCGTTGGCCGAGCAGCCCCCGCTCTGCACCATGCGGGCCACACGGTCGCTCTTGAGGAACACCTGTGCAAGAGCAGGGCCGGGACAGACAGTGAGAGAGCTGGCCACGCAGGGGCCCACTGGGGACTGACATTATACTTTCCTGGTTTAAGAATTAAATTTTAATGAGTAATGTACGTGCTCTGCCCAGAGCGTTTGAGAGTAATGTGTTCTGGGCAGGGTCCCTGTGACAAATAAGGTTGCTGCCTGGAGGCATAACAATAGACCTGAGTTTCTGCACTAAGGCAAGAGCTGCCCAGCCCCACAGCAGCGGGGGTCTGGAGGCCACACCATAAACACATTGTTCCGGTGATTGCTGCTCAGCCCCATAAGTTGGCTGGTTAGTCAATGATGAGTAAGATTCCTCAAGGGAGGGGCAACCTAAGACAGGCACAGCCGCCAGGGGTTAGCCTAGAGGAACTGGGGACGGAAAATGCGCCCCGTGGCTGCCTGGCCTAACCTTGCTTATCTTGGTCTATGATCTATGTCTGGTGCCTAGAGCAACCACCTGGAAACCTCAAGTCAGGGGACATCTGTGTCCTTAAGGCTACGTGTTCTGGAATTTATGGCCATTGCTGTAATGCCTGGGTAGTCACGTCTAAGGAACTAACTTTGATTTTTTAAAGTATAAAATTAAACTGACCAGTGCATTGGGCACTCGAGTCTTGTGACTGTCTTTGTGTGTGTGTGTTTCTTTCTGTTCTGTGTTCGTCCCCTGTCCTGCAAATGGGCCACAGCAGGGACCATCGCGTAAGGAGTTGGCACGGGTCCCTTCCTGTCCCCCAACCTCCTGGCCAGGCCAAGGCAGGCAAGTCACTTACACTCTTCGTTTCTGTGTCCACATCTGCTAAATGAACACAATGACTGGACTCACCAAGTGGCTGCAAGGACTGATCGAGACCAAACATACAAGGCAGCACGTGACATACAGACTCTGCGCTCAGACCACGTGGTTCTCTCTCTGCCACTTAATGACTGTGTGACTTTGGGCACATGAACCTCAGGATTCTCAGTTACAAAATGGGGATGACAGTAGTCCCTATTTCATAGGTGTTTTCAAAATGAGGATGAAATGAGCTAAAATGTGAAAAGCACTGAAAACAGCTCCTGGCCCATGTGAATGCCAAGTGAGTTGTAGCTGTTGTCATTATTATTATCATATATAAAGTAGCTGGCATGGTATCTGCACATAGCACTAAACATTTGTCACTATTTATTTTTCATTTTATTCCCTGCATGATACTTATCATTAATTGGAATTAAATTAGTATTTGGGTAAATACGCATTTAATTATCTCTTCCTGAAATAGAAACTCCATGTGGGCAAAGACTGTCCTTGTTCCCCACAGTATCTTCAGTCCCTGGCATAGCACCTGACACTTGGAAAGGGAATTAACAATGAACATATTGGTGTTATATTCTGTTTATTTTGTAGATGAAAAACCAAGACTCCGCAGAGGGGAGGGACTTGCTCTTGGTAACTGACATTGTCTGACTGCAAACATGTGGTCTTTCAACTTCACCCTGCTCCCTCCCTTCCCCTTGGGGCTCTCCTGTCCGGTGTGGAATCCCTGGTCATTCTGCTGGTCCCACCTGAGTCCTGGGACCAAGCTGTCCATTAAGAGTGTTTTACTTTTGCTCCATTGCCACTGTTTGGAAGCCCACACCAGCTACATGATTCCCGGGGTGTAAGACAAGACAGCAAAGCTGCTGCTTCGCATTCATAGAGAGGAAACATCTGACACTTTTGATCTGTGTCCTGGTCACACCTGAGAAGGTGCATAAACACCCTTCAAAGAGGAAGAGCAGGCTGGGCATGGTGGCTCACGCCTGTTATCCTAGCACTCTGGGAGGCCGAGGTGGGATGATCGCTCAAAGTCAGGAGTTCAAAACCAGCCTGAGCAAGAGTGAGACCCTGTCTCTACTAGAATATAAATAAATTACTTAGACAGCTAAAAATATATATAGAAAAAATTAACCAGGCATGGTGGCACATGCATGTAATCCCAGCTACTTGGGAGGCTGAGGCAGGAGGATCGCTTGAGCCCAGGAGTCTGAGGTTGCTGTGAGCTAGGCTGACGCCACGGCACTCTAGACCGGGAAACAGAGTGAGACTCTTTGTCCAAGAGACAGCTTTGCTTGGGGGACTGCTCATGCTTTGTGCTTCCTCACCAAGCTTCCTGGAGGTGGGGACATGTTGGCGAGGTGGCCTCCATTCACTGCTGACTTTAATAGACTAACGTGGAAAGGAGGGCTGAGATTTGCTCCCCAGGGTCAAGACCATGGCCCGCTTGCCTGTGCCTGGGAACTGATGCTCAGTTGGGACATGAGAGTTCATTTGAAAATCAATTATAGAGGAAAAGTTTCAAATAAATCCTCAGGCCTTATAAGCCTTCATGAGCAAAAGAATTCACTTGAATGGCCGGGCGAGTTGGCTCACGCCTGTAATCCTAGCACTCTGGGAGGCCAAGGCAGGAGGATCACTCAAGGTCAGGAGTTTGAAACCAGCCTGAGCAAGAGCAAGACCCTGTCTCTACTAAAAATAGAAAGAAATTAATTGGCCAACTAATATATTTAGAAAAAATTAGCCGGGGGTGGTGGCGCATGCCTGTAGTCCCAGCTACTCAGGAGGCTGAGGCAGGAGGATCACTTGAGCCCAGGTATTTGAGGTTGCTGTGAGCGAGGCTGACGCCATGGCACTCACTCTAGCCTGGGCAATGAAGCGAGACTCTGTCTCAAAAAAAAAAAAAAAAAGAATTAAAAAAAAAAGATGATGTCTAAGCGGGGGGCAAGAAGGTGAAGGTAAAACTAGCAGACACAATACAGTGGAGTCTTGCAAACACAATCGTCCATGCACGCTGATAGCAAGGGGTAAGAAATAAGGATGGTGGCACTCTGCTCCCAGCTGGTGTCCAACCCCTGAATCCTGGACATGCCATCTGCTTTTCATCGTCCCTTCCTCTGCACACAGAAGTCGCTCCATAAACATTTGCTAAGCCACTCGTGGAGGACCTTGGAGAAGTCACTCGACCTCTAGTGACCTCACTGTCCTTCACTGCCCAGGAAGTTAACCCAGCCGCCCTTCTTTGACAGGGATCGAACTGAGATGTTGGGTACTAACAAAATACTTATCCAGCTTAGAGTTAAATTTAGTAAATAGCGTACGTGTTCTGCCCAGAATGTTCAAGAGTAATGTGTAACAAACAAGGTCCATGTAACGAACAAGGTCGCTGCTTAGAGGCACAACAAAGGGTCTGAGTTTCTGCATGTAGGCAAGAGCCGCCCAGCCCCACGTTAATAGGGGCCTAGAGGCCACACGATAAGGACATTGTTCCTATTATTGCTGCTTGGCCCTGTAAGATGGCTGGATAGTCAGTGACGGGTAAGATTCCTCGAGGAGGAACAACCTAAGACAGGCACAGCTGTGGGGGGGGGCAGCCAGGAGGAACTGGGGACGGAAAGTGCCCCCTGTGGCTGCCTCGCTTAACCTTTGCTTATCTCAGCCTGTGACCTATACTTTGAGCAACTGCCTGGAAACCTTGAGCCAGGGAACATCTGTGTCCTTAGGCTCCGTGTTCCAGAATTCATGGCCATTGCTGCAATGCCTGGGTGGTCACGTATAAGGAAGTAACTTTGATTTTTTAGGGTATAAAAATAAAACGACCGGTGCGTTCTGTGCTGCAGCCTTGTATGCAGTCTTTGTGTGTGTCTGTGTCTTTCCTTTTGTGTCTCTTTGTGTTCTGTGTTCATCCCCTGTCCTGCAAACGGGCCACGGCACTGAGAGAGCTCTGAAATGTGTCTGTCCTATGCTAAGGTTTGACTGCCAGGCCCCAGAAAGAGGGGAGACGGGTGAGATGTCAAGAGCGTGTAGGAGGGAGGCTGGAGATGGAGGAGGTAGGAGCGGTAAAGTGCCCCAGGGAGATGGCACAGCCTTGGGGGACACAGGGGTGGCAGGAAACTAACTTTCCAGGCCCACCATCTGTCTTGGCTTCTCCTTCTATCAGAAAGGACAGGGGCCCTGGGCCAGGCTCACACTGTAATGAACACAGGCACTAAGTACCCGTGTGCTTGTGGGTCTCTAAAACAATAGTCAGAACTCATTTTTGCTGGGAGCCCTATCTGTATTGTGCGTGCGTGTGTGTGTTTCTGTTTCTATTTTTCAGTGGCTGTCCCAGGGGACTCCAACCCCAGGCGCCATTGTATCTGAGCACATCCATAAATCCTCCCTACTTTTCTGCCAACTTCCAGACAGGTCATGATGAGAGATGGAAGCCGAACAAATAAATACTGGATCGTGAAGGGCAGTCAAGTCGGCAGCTCGCCCTCATCCGTCAGTCCTTCCCCCACCCCCAGACAAGCAAGCTCAAGGTTGTTTTAGACACGTGCAAACACACCGGTGCTTAGTGGCTGGACACGTTGCGTAGGAGGTTGGTCCAGCTCCTATTTTTTTGCTGAAAGGCTAAGAAGCCGTGATAGATTCTTTCCTGCTCTGAAAAAGCATGTCATTCCAGGATAGGCAAGAAAACCCCCCTAGAGATGTCAGAATTAATAAGGTTTTTCAGAGCCTACAAACAAACCTGGTTACTACGAATAAATGGCACATAAGTAGTGGAAAGAGTAGACGTTGTGTTTTGTTTAGAAGCACGGGCCCTAGAATCAGAACTCCTGGGTTCAATTCCTGGCTCTGCTGCTTGCTAGCTTTGCCACCCAAGCGAGTCAGTTCGTCTTCCTAGCTTTAGTTTCCTCACCTTTAAAATGGGGATTGGAACAACCTTCCCTTGCAGGATTTTGGTAAGGATGCAATGAGACCACGCATGCTAGTTGGTTTGCTTGTTGCCTCTCACAGGGCAAGGATATAATAAAAGTTAGCTGATATATTTTTTTAATAGAATATCATGAAGCCTTGAAAGAAGATTATATGTGTATGTATGTGTGTGTGTATATATATATGTGTGTGTGTGTGTATATATATATATATATTTTTTTTTTTTTTTCCCCATTGGCATCCAAAGATGTCCATGGTAAGCCAGAGTCTTCCCATGGAAGGAGTGAGGTAGGGCTGGGGAGAGGCTAGTGACCCTGTATGGAGGCAAACAACTGTGCTACATAAGAGAAATGGGTTATTAATATTTTGTAGTCATTTCCCATCATGATATAGAAGTCAAATAGCTATCTTGAGATATATATATATATATATATATAGACACACACACACATTAAAACTATCTGGAAAGATATGTGCCAAGGTATATTCACCGTTATCTAGGACGATGGGATTGCAAGTTTATTTTTTAACCATTTAGAGGTTTTTCTACATTTTTTAGGACGATGGGATTGCAAGTTTATTTTTTAACCATTTAGAGATTTTTCTACATCATCTGGCTTATTTTTATTATTAGCATGTTTTATTTTCATAATCATTTAAAGCACCTCTTCCTACCTGGGAAAATACAAATTTTACCTCCCTTGACGCAGGGTAAGTGTAAATATCTAAAATGAAATGTGTTTTTAGATCTTAAAAAATATTCTTCACCAACTAGGGAGCAAATTGATTCTATCAACTTTTTAACTCTATGATTTCTCCGCAGTCTGTGGGGACCACAGCACCATTCTCCCTCTCTAACTTTAATACACTAATAATGGACTTTTCCAGGTATACACAGTCTCATGGAATCTTGAGAACAATGGTGCAAGGACCATCTGTAAGAGGATGGTCCTCTTACAGATGAAGAAACTGAGGCTTGGACTTGGCTGAGGTCCATGGCCAGTGGGTAGCAAGACTAGAATTCAGCCCCATCTTTGTTAGACACCAAGCCCATCCTCTTCATCACTCTGGCCTCTGCCTCCTCCTTACTGGACTTTCCCCTCAAGAACAAATGCCTTTAAAAAGAGCAAAAGTGCCGAGTGTGGTGGCTCACACCTATAATCCTAGTACTCTGGGAGGCCGAGGCGGGAGGATTGCTCAAGGTCAGGAGTTCGAAACCAGCCTGAGCAAGAGCGAGACCCTGTCTTGACTAAAAATAGAAAGAAATTAATTGGTCAACGAATATATATAGAAAAAATTAGCCGGGCATGGTGGCGCATGCCTGTAGTCCCAGCTTTTTGGGAGGCTGAGGCAGGAGGATCGCTTGAGCCCAGGAGTTTGAGGTTGCTGTGTGCTAGGCTGACGCCACGGCACTCACTTTAGCCTGGGCAACAAAGCGAGACTCTGTCTCAAAAAAAAAGGGGGGCAAAAGAGTAGTTACTCTTCTCTCCCTGGGAGGTATCTGTTATAAGGCCATTCAGTAGTTATGGTGGCTTTGCTTATTAGAAAACATATTGCTTCATTTTAGACAAAGAGCTGTTATGACCGAGATACTTTTCTTAAACAGAAAAGTTCCACCATAAAAACTAAACAAGATATGTCACCTTGTGTCAAGGACACCTGCAGTTTTGACTTGTCAACTGTCCTTCTCTTTCTGATAACAGTAGCTCAAGCCTTCCTTCCATGAACCCTTTTCCCACTGCACATAGTGGGACTGTCAATCACAGTACCTCTTCCATCTTTAGCCAAGCAGAGGGTTGTGACCAGAGCTTGACCAATCAGACTTCAGATTCTGAGTGGCACTAGAACGGACCAGGGTTGGAGTAGACTCAGATCAATGACGGTGTGTCCATTCTATCTCCCTAGTTGGACTCCTGAAGTTCAACTGTTCTGGTTCGTTCTTTTCTGGAGCTTAGTTATTTCCTATAACAGCAGCAGCAAACCATTGTTTTTGCTGCCGTCCCTGTCATTGCTATTAGATCTATTATCATTATTAGGGCTCAATTTGACCACAGTCAGTTTCTGCTAGCAACTGAAGAGTTCTGTCTCAAACAACATTCGAAGTTAGTTTGACCAAAATCAACCAGGCTTTTGTTAGAGAAGACCAGCTTTAAAATCTCTCCTCCTGCCTCAGCCTCCCAAGTAGCTGGGACTACAGGCATGCGCCATCATGCCAGCTAATTTTTTCTATATATTTTTAGTTTTCCAATTAATTCCTTTCTATTTTTAGCAGAGACAGAGTCTCGCTCTTGCTCAGGCTGGTTTCGAAGCCCTGACCTTGAGCGATCCTCCTGCCTTGGCCTCCCAGAGTGCTGGGATGACACGTGTGAGCCACGGCGCCTGACCCTACCATAGACTTTTAAGTTACTTGAAAAAATAAATCTCTTTTTAGGCTTAAGACAGTTTGAACTAGGGGTCTGTCACGTGCACTCCAGAGAGTCCTAAGACACGAACAGAGAAGCAATTGGATCCCACAATAAGGTGGAGGAAGAGATATTACTTTCTCCACAGCCCAAGAGTGAAGGCAAAGGGAGAAAGGAGGCCAAATCAACTTGGAGCTTACCCGAGTAAAGTGCTAATCCTGAAGCTCTGATTGAGAGTCTTTGCTTTAGAGGATTAGCCTCCCCTGGAAAAGTGAATCTAAGACTCTCTAATGCATTACTAATGAAAACAGCACCGTTAATACCCCACTTTCTTTCCCATGTTACTCAAACGCTAACATTAAATATTCAGTAATTTCTCAATGCCCATATTCTCATCAGGCTAAAAAAATTTCTCTTCCAAATAAACTAGCCACTATGGAGGAAAATACAAGGATCACTATAGATAGGATGGTAATTTCCAGAGACTCATTAGTGCACTGATGACTATTAATTTTCAAATTTAATTAATAGATAGAAATGACACTTTCTTTTAATTTATGCCATTAGTCAAATGAGCTTTCTAATTAAGAGTTGCAGTCTACAAATTTTTACACGCTGGCGTGTGACTTTAAACATGGAGAACTATTGGTAAGAATTTGTCTGGCCTGACAAGGGGTCTTCCATTACTCTCCCACTGGCATTTAGAACTTTAAAAACAGGGAAAAAATTAATTTCATTCCTGGGTAGTTTCTAAAGAAAATCTTTGTTAAATGTATTCAAGTTATTCGCTGCCATACATCATTGTGATTCCAAATCTCATTTCTACTCCCCATGAAATCCAACCAAAAAACTGCACATCAGATAAAGCGGCCAAGTTTGACACTCATTGGCAATAATGGATGCTAATTGTAAAAATCAAAAAGGATTTATATTCAGACAAATATAAAAATCGACTTCACTTCTAAGAGCGATCCAGATAGAAATTTCCTTAAGGAAATGATGCGTAAAATCAGTCTGTGGTCGGACCTAACACACATCACAGAAACAAAGGCTGTTTACTATTAAATGCTAATTAGCAAACCAGTCAATAATATTTTCACAAGATCTAATTGCAGTCTTGCTCTATTCTTTCCATGAAGGAAGGAGTGAAGTACTTTAGCAAGTGGGAAGTGGAGTTTTATTATCAGGATTACTCCACCAAGGCTTCCATCAATTAACACAGTGAAAGCATCCATTGTGGACTGGATCAACCAATGGGCCAGATATGCTTAGAGCACCAGCAAAGCAGGAGCACCAAAATTTTTGTTTTGAAAAATTTTCTATATAATAATTAACAAAAGGAAGGAGGGAAGGGAGAAAATCAGGAAAGCAATCCCATAGAGAAAAATCAGATTCTGTTAGATTTTCTTCTACTTATGTTACAGTTTATCATTATTATTCCAATTGCATATGGCAGGATACCATGAGATTTTAGTGCTTAGGAGTTGTTTTTTAATGATTTTAATCTAGGCGTGGCAATGGATTGATAAGACATTTTTGGCATAGGATTCCAAATACAGAGAATATTTATCTGGTTCACATTAAAATAGATTAATATAAAGTAATCTTCTAAGTGAAGTATCACAAGATTGGAAAAACAAATACCGCATGTACTCACCATTAAATTGGAACTAATATATCAAAAAAAGTATTCAACTGTATGATGCATTTAACTTTCTGTATCTCTAATTAATATGTTGAGATATTAATAAATAATCTGTGATGTTGATATAATCTAACTTACTCAAGACTCAGGTAATTTCATCTTCTTTATTTGTTCCTTAACAACCACACATATTGTTTATCATACTCTTTTCTATGTGTTCTTAATACAAAACTACTAGATCCACTTCCTCTAACAAATTTTGGCCAATCATTATTTACTTGTTTAAAGACAGCAAAGGAATCTGTCATAGCTAATTATAATGATGGTATCTGCCTTTCTTTTAGTCATTTATATGAATTTATCACCTCTTTAATTTAACATAGTTGCTCAGGTCTTAAAAAAGGTGTGTGTAGTAATTTACGTTTTTCTTTCAAGGTATAAATTAGGAGTTTTCGTACTTAGATCATTGAATGTACACAAAAAAATATGTTCCCAAAGTTACTTTAAAGTGCATTTGAAATGAACGTTAAGATTTAATTGATTATGAATGAGATATTACTGATACATTAAAACGTTTTCATTTTATACAAATAAAAAATAAATTAAAATTTCAAAAAGCATAATAAAATGTCTTTCAATGACCAAATAATCATTTTTGAAAATACACATGGCGGGAAAGCTTTGCCAATAGGAAGGTATGGCACATCCATTTCCTTAATCATGTGCAGACAATAGTCAATGTGCACATTGAGAAAGAACACTTAGACAATTTTAAAATATTTGTGGAACTGCAAATCCGCTTTACTGATAAATAAACCTGTGAGGTCTAGCGGTGAGACAATTTACTTATGATATATACTCAGGACATAGTCACTCTATTGTCAGTTTTTTCTACAGAAGAGTACTGCATTTTGGACAGTGTTCTAACCTCCAGAAAAGAACCCAAAGTGGCATTTTAATAGAAAAAATAAGAAGGTTCATGAAGCCACCGACCTTGGGAAGTGCTAACACGCCTCAGAAATGGTGTAAGTGGTGGGAAAATGCCCCCGACCCCCCTAAAGTCTCAGGTTGTGACATTTTAATAGCTGTGTGACCCTGAATTAACTGACTTAACCTTTCTGACCCTCAGTCTCTTCATCGGTAAAATGGGACCATCAGCAGGACCTAACTCATAAGACTGTTACAAATCATACGGCAAACACTCAGCAGATTGGCTGGTACAAGAATCAGCTGGTCAACAGTAGTGTATCTTTACAGTTTTCCCCAAAACAAAATGCTGCCCCTCCTTAACAGCGTACCCAACCACCAAGCCCTCTGCCTTGGGAGGGGTAATCCCGTAGAACGCCAAAGCTGCCGTTCCCATTGGCCAGTAGCTCAGAACTTCTTCTGCATGGCGACCCTTACCTCGTAGTAACTCTGGACAGCATTCATGAAGGCTTCGTCAGCCACGATCTGGGTTTCCCCATTGAGGAAAGCCTGGAACCGGTCCTTGACTGTCTGCAGCTGCTGTTTGCTGATCTGTAAGGAACAGAGAAGGAGGGGAGCATGAGAGCTTGCTCACGACAAGGATCACGGTCACCTTATGCTGAAGATGCCAGGCCCGTTAGGATGGTGGAGCTGGCTTGCAACAGGTGCATGAGAGCTGATGGCTAAATTCATGGAAACTCCTGTGAGCCAGTGTTAAATGCACCCACAATTCAAAAACAATATAAATGACAGTTAAATAAATCATATGGAAACAAAGGTAACACGTTTGTAATACTCAAAATTCATTGCGTCCTGATTATTTTACATTTTACTTTCTTCTGTGCTTGTGATGTTACCTGCATCTGTGGTATTTGCATGATGGAAATGATATAGAGGATTAGACTCCCCTGGAAAAGCAAATCTAAGACTCTCTAAAGCAGGCGTCCTCAAACTATGGCCCGCGGGCCACATGTGGGCCACCTAGCACATGTATCCGGCCCTCCAGCTGCCTGTCCTGTTTAGCATTCAACTCGTCCTGGGCCCACAGTGCTCACTCTCCAACGATCTGAGGGACAGTGAACTGGCCCCCTGTTTACAAAGTTTGAGGACCCCTGCTCTAAAGCATTACTAATGAAGAAGGCAGTTAGATCATTAATATCCCACATTCTTTTCTGTTACTCAAATGCTAATGTTAAATATTCAATCATTTTTGAATGTCTGCATTCTCATCAAGCTAAAAAGAAGCTCTTCCAAATAAACTGGCCACTACAGAGGAAAATATCAGGATCCCTGTGGAACAAACTATAGTGCCACACATCTCTTCCCAACTCCATGCTCAGTGGTATCTCCTTGGCAGCTTCACTCATTCCCAGGGTGGGAATATTTACACCACAGAAATTAGCAAATGCTATAAATGCAGGATTTTTTTTTCCCTAAGAGATGATTGTTAAACATTTAGTAGAAACCATACCCCTGCACAAGCCCCTCAGATGGTCTGAAATATCTGGCTAAATGCAGTATAGCAACGTGCAGGGGTTCTCAAACTTTTTTGCTGTTGTTACATCCATGACCACATGATAGATGATGCTCAGTTTGAGGATACACTTTCAGGATGTGCCGTTCTCTGCCTTACCAATCCTACCTTTCTTTCCTCTTAGGAAAACATTCCTAAAATATTACTGGACTATTCTCCCTCCTTCACCTCTTAGCTGCTGTTGTTCAGTGTCAAAATGAGCAGTACCAACTTATGAAGCCCTTCCTAACCGCTAGCTCGGGGTAGGTCTTCCTGCTTTGTGATTCCACAGCGCACCTGTTTAACTACTGGTTAGTTCTGATAACATGTGTTAGATGATCTGTCTTTTCCTGCCATCTTGTTCATTGATGTTCCCTGGGGTCTAGCTTAGTGCCTTACCATGTGCCAGGCACCAACGAAGTACTGGTTAAATCAGGCGTCCTCAAACTACAGCCCTCGGGCCACATGTGGGCCATCTAGCACATTTATCCGGCCTGCCAGGTGTTTTTGCCACTGCTGCCTGTCCTGCTTAGCAGCTGACTCCTCCCGGGCCCACAGTGCGCACTCTCCAATGGTCTGAGGGACAGTGGACTGGCCCCCTGTTTAAAAAGTTTGAGGATCCTTGCGTTAAATGAATGAATGAAGCCTATAAAAGATATATTATTTTTGAATATCCTTTAATCACTTCTAATTTATATTAAAATTTACATAAAACAGCTAACACTTTGCTCTTTTAAACAGTAAAAAGGTTGAACTTTAAAAAGTTAAACTTTCTGTAAAAAGTTATACTTCATAATTGATAATGGGAAACTGCATCTGAGAACCACTATACTCAGATCACCATTCCAGTACCTGTTCTGTTGGCCTGTGGGTCATCTTGGTTCCTTTTTTTTTTTTTGAGACAGAATCTCACTTGATTGCCCAGAGTAGAGTGCAGTGGCATCATCATAGCACACTGCAATGTCAAACTCCTGGGCTCAAGCGATCCTCCTGGGCTCAAGCGATCCTCCTGCCTCAGCCTCCCAAGTAGCTGGGACTACTGGCATGTGTCACCATACACGGCTAATTTTTCTATCTTTAGCAGAGACGGGGTCTCGCTCTTGCTTAGGCTGGTCTTGAACTCCTGACCTCAAGCAATCCTCCCGCGTCTGCAGCCCAGAGTGTTAGGATTACAGGCGTGAGCCACCGTGCCCAGCCTGTGTCATCTTGGAAAAGCCACTCATATTTGGACTTGACCTGATAAGAGCCTTTTGGGATCAGGGCTGGGTTTAAAGAACTAAATTTTATCTCACCCTGAGGTGTCTCACTTTAGGCGCAGGCCTAAAGCTTGGAACAAACTCACTTCTAAGTCACTTACGTGGTTCCTGCTCTGACCCAGGGATCTTGGTTTAAGTGGAGTTGAAGAGAAAAATCATAGTTATTTTGTTTGTGCTTGAAACTATTTGAACTGAAATATTAGGTGGCAGTTTATTTGCTCATAAAAATGACACTGTAACATAAATTTCTTTTAAGTGCGCCAGGCTTAACTGGCTTAGGTTGCAAATCCTTACAGCACGGGACCAACCCAGGCATTTCACAGAACTTCTTACTCAGAATTCCATCCAAGACAGGGCCAGTTCCAGCTTCGTGTGCTTTTGGGGTGGGCTGGGGTGGGTTGATGGGGTGAGAGAGGAACGGAAGACTAATAAACCTTACTTTTGTCTTCAGTGCTTAAATAAGTGAAATAAAATTATGTGCACACCATCTGAATGATCCAGATTGATTGTTGACTCGAGCCAAATCCATTATCTCTTTAACCTTTTGTTAAATAAGCACAGTGCTCATTTATTCAAGAAATATTTACAGAGCACCCACCCTCTGCCCAGCCCCGCACCGGGCCCTGCAGGTTCAGGGGTCAACAAAATACACTCAACCCGTGGTCTCACGGGCCAGGCCTACGCACTGTGGAATCAAAAGAAATAAGGGTTTGTCCTCAGGGACCCGGTAGTCTAGATGGCGAGGAAAAAGCATACAAAAGAGGATTTCAGAGGAGACATCACAGAATATAAAACCCTCAAAAGAGAAAGGCCTTTTGGGAACACTAATTCGAGTCGAGTTCTGAGAACAGGCGTCATGAAGCCACACAAAGCATCCCACATGTCCCTCATCACCCCAGCTCTCAGCAGGAGAGTTAGGGACAGAGATTTCAGTCGCAGGACTGTGTTTAAGTCTGAGTTTTGCCACCTGCAAGTTCACGTTCACTGCTTTTCTCATCACTAATTAAGCAAGCATGTGTTCATTTAGTCAACTCACTAGCTGCGTCTACTGGCAAAAATGACTGACCTCTCTGTACCTCAGTTTTTCCATCTGTAAAATGGGGCCAATATTGACCTCATAGGCTTATTGTGAGGATTAACTGGGATAAGTAAAATGCCCAGTGCAGAAGCTAGCTCAGGATCAGTGCTTAATCAGTGTTAGCTACTGTGACAATCGATTCTCATCTGAGAGTCCTTGCACACACTGCTCCTTCGAGAATGCCAGCCTACGGGGAGATTTCATATGCACGCACCTTTCGTCTTAGACCAGGAGTCCTCAAACTTTGTAAACAGGGGGCCAGTTCACTGTCCCTCAGACCGTTGGAGAGTGCGCACTGTGGGCTCGGGACGAGTCGGCTGCTAAGCAGGACAGGCAGCGGCAGCAAAAACACCCGGAGGGCCGGATAAATGTGCTAGATGGCCCGCATGTGGCCCTCGGGCTGCAGTTTGAGGATGCCTGTCTTAGACCATATGCTCTGTTCCAGCCCCTCCCAGGTGGAGTCTGCTATTTCCTCAGCATTTTTTTTGCAATCATAAGGGTGCCCGTATCACGCCGTGACGCAGCCATTTACGTAAACACTAGCGCATAGAGGCAGGAGTTGAGAACTCAGAAATGGGAGCGAAAGACACAGTCCCAAATCCTGGTTGGCAGCATTCACTTCCAAGCTGGGTCACCTTGGCCAAGCTACTGAGCCTTGGTTTCTCGTGTAAAAAAATTGGGATTATAAGACCTACTTCCCAGGTTTGCTGGAAAGATTAAAGGGAAATGTGGTGACACACCCCAAGATCTGCCTGGCACCAAAGAAGAGTCAAACGAAAAGGAGCAGACCATAAACGAAATGGTCCCAAGGCCCTGCCACATGCAGCCTCTGTCTGCTCCTAAATTCGTCTCCTCCCACTTGCTCTCTGTTCACTCCGCCCTCTGGCACCCTGGCCTCTCTTCTCTGCCTCTAAGTGTGCCCCAACCTTTCCTGCCTGAGAGCCTTCGCCCTGCTGTTCCCCTGCTCCGGGGACTCTGTTCTCCTGCTTGTCCCCAAGGCGGCCACTGCAGGGTTCCACCGAGCCAGCGCCTCAGGAAGGTCTTCCCTGACTCCTGAGTCTAACATCTCGGCCACGCTGACCTGGACCCTGGCATTTCCTTCACAGCCATTGTGATAGTCAGCACTCGTCTTCCCTAAGATAAATCTATTAACTTGCAACATGCATGCAGAAAAATACGAAAAAATAAGAAAAAAATACTAAAAAAATAAAATAAAAAATAATAAAAATAAATAAAAATAATAAAATAATAATAAAAGTCAAATAAAAATAATAAAAAATAAAAATGAATAAAAATAATAATAAAAATAAAAAAAATAAAGAAAAAAATAAGAAAAAAAAGCACAGGGCATGAAGAATTCTCACAAAGCGAACTTTCTCCTATAACCAACTCTCATATCAAGATGAAGAACATTCCCCAGGTCCCTGAAGCTCCTGTATGTCCCTAAAGTGATCACTAGCCTGACTTTTACCATCATAGATTAGTATTGCCTGTTTTTGAAGTTGAGATCGATATATCGTCAATGCCATGAGATTCATGCTCATGGTTGGGTGTGGCAAGACCTTGTTCACTTCCAATGCCGAGCAGTATTCCCTTATGTGACTCTACCACAATTTATCATTTTCCTACTGATGAACATTTAGGTCTTCTTTCTTTATTTTGAAATCATGCTTACTCTTCATTGCCTACCTCTGCCATAAGAACATACATTTCACAAGTACAAGGACCACGTCTGTGTTGTTCGCTGCTATGCTTCTAGTGCCTGGCACACAAATGCGCTCCAAACAAATACTTGTTGAATGACCACATGAACTTCTTGAGGGCTTAATGTGCACTAGCCACAGTATTAGCTCTGGAGATAAAAACTGACCAAGGCACAATCTTGGGTCTCATGTTTCTCATAGTTTAGGCAGAGATCACATATTCATCTTTGACTGCTTAGCACCCTTTGCCAAGTGCATGAGTGAATGAAAATCTTGTTTAGAAGCTCCCAACCACAGCCAGTCTAAGAATCAATTTGTGGGACAGAGCTCATCCCTGGGTAGAAGTGAACTGACCTAGATAGGACCGAACCCAGAAGGAGAACTTTGCATGAACAAACTGAAATAATTGTCCTGGAGTAGCAGACAGTACAACTCTAAATAAATAAATGAGCTTTGATGAGCCGCTTACAGAGAAAACTCTCCCAAAATAGAAGTCCATCTAAAAGCATTTAATATGTATAGAAACCACTTGTGCATCAAGGTCAGAATTCAGAATTACAGTTATGAAAATTTCACGAGCAGAAAACCTGCAAAAAAATGAAAGGCGATTGTCGCAGAAGAAAGTGCCACAGCAGCGTTGGCTAGAACTATTCAAGCGTTCTTGGTTCAATCGACCTCATTAACCAAGTCCTAACAATTCCCACGGCGTTTCAGGTAGCTTGTAATTGGCTGCATCCTTCTCAAGAAGCATGAACTGGGATCTAAGGTGGGGAAAAAACTGCATGTTCTACCAGGTGTATTGGGAAAGGAAAGGTGGAGATCAGAGCAAGCTCACGTCAGATCCTAGCTGTGCTACGAGACCCTGGGTAGATAACTCAGAGTCTGTACCCTATAAAGAGGGGAGAGTGCTTGGATTTTTGAGTGAGGACTGAATGAAAAAATGTATGTAAGGTACATAGTGTAGGATCTTGCATAGAGTAAGGATGCAATTAACAATAAAAACAATATAAGAAGTATTATTGGTAATTTTTTCTTTTTGCATATATATATATATATATATATATATATATTTTTTTTTTTTGAGACAGGGTCTTGCTTTTGCACTGTTGCCTGGGCTAGCATGCAGTGGCCCATTGTAGCTCACTAGCACCTCAAACTCCTGGGCTCAAACAATCCTCCTGCCTCAGCCCCCTGAGTGGCTGGGACTACAGGTGCACGCCACCATGCCCAGCTAACTTTTCTAATTTTCTTTGTAGAGACAGGGGCTCGCTATGTTGCCCAGGCTGGTCTAGAAATCCTGGCCTCAAGCAATCCTCCTGCCTTGGCCTCCCAAAGTGCCAGGATTGCAGGTGTGAGTCACTGTGCCAGGCCTAATTTTTAATATTCTTTCAATGTTTCTTTATTTTCTTATTTACTGTCTTTTGAAGATACATTGATATGGTAATCTTTACTCCCTTTTTCATTGGCCCTCCCATTTTAGGGGCTAGAAAATCAAATGCACTTTCCCCAGTTTCCCTTGCAAGTATGGATGGCCAGGTGGCAGGTACAGAAAACTATTGGGTGTCTTCCAGGGAAATGATCGAAAACCTTATAAAAAAGAGCACACTTGGTGGTATAGCCCTTTCCCTTCCTGGTGCCCCTTCTGCTGAGAATACACATATACTCATTAGAGCTGTCACAGAGATGTTGGTCCTTATATTTTTGGGTAGCTGAACAAATGTTTATAAACACTCATGTCTGGCCATTTCATTATGTGAGAAGAAAATGAATCCTTATTTGCTCAAGTTACTGTGTCTTTTCTCTTACTTGCAGCCAAGTGCTTTCCTAATGGATACATGTGGCTTTCTCTAGTCACGAGAGAAATCATGCTCACTAAGGTACTTGTTGGTTAGTATGCCTCCCGTAAGAGCAGCAGCTGCGTCAGAAAATAAGGGGGAAGCAATGCTGACCCTAACAGAATTATTCTGCAATGGCAGCATGCTAAGCATCAGCAACAGGGTGTAGAATATTGTCTTTGAGTGTCCAGAGATGTTCCAATTACACACAAACGTGAGGTTCTTCTCTACTTAAAGTGTAATGTCAGTATTGTATATTGCCATCTGATGATCTGAGCTTTGCTTTTTATTTTGAAAAAAAGAAATTACTGCCAAACAAGAGAGGTTTTTAAAAATTCTTCTTAATTATAGAACACTCACAAAAATATCAAATCAACAAGCGCTTTAAAAATCATCTGTTAATCTAGAGGGATTAGATTTAGAGGGATTGTTTAATTTCCTTTCCTTCAACATATCAAAAATTGATATTAGGCCATGAATTTTATTAACAAATAAAACATTCTCTTCCTACAACCAGATTAAAATATTTTCCACCCTAAATGGAGTCTTGCTTTTAGGAAATTTAGAAATGACATTGTCTTAACCAAGTATTTACTTATTTGCAAAAAAATTCTTCTCACCTGCTAGATTATATATATTTACACTACATATTCTGAAAAGGGTGTTTTAAGTGAGTTGTATTCATCAGGCTTGAAGAAAAAAGCCAATTTGAGAGACTTCATCATGGAAAAATATGAACGGGCAGTTCTAAAACGGAAAGTGAAGGGACAAAAATATATTGAAGGTGGGAAGAGTTACAATGAGGCTGTACCCTTTGGAACATCATTTCTCATAATTCAATTATTCAAGTAATAGTTCAATTACTCAAGTAATACCTTCATGAGTATGCCCTCCCCAGGCGCCAGCTGTACTACTAGTTACTCTTTATTTTTGCTTTAAATATATTTCAAATCACTTTTCTTTTTTTTTACTGAAACTTGTTCTAAGCAGTATCTATGAAATCAGAGGATTTCTGTGCTAGCTATAGTTAAAATAGATACGTGCCATCAGCTTGTGTACATCGACCACATTTTAAGAAGTGCTTGTTTAGAAAAAAATTTTAAAATCTGCTATATACATACATATATATATATATATATATATATATATATATATATATATATATATATGTTCTTGCTCATTTAGAAACATATTTAGGGTAGCAGCTGAAGATCTTTAAGCTAATGATTCCTTTTAAAAATTAACTTTTAAATTATTAAATAATGGAGAGACCAATCAGTCATGTTTATTCCTAAATACTTATCTGGTTGGGAGAAAAGAATAAAGCAATATAAGATGATCAGATGATATTGCAACAAAGCCTTCTAGGACCTAAAGGGAAGTGAACGAGGAGACAGAATTTAACATTTGTTAAGGTGGAAACAGTTATCTAGTAGAAGAGGAAACAAACAGAAGTGCCTCTAGTGGGGAGTTGAGGCTGATAGTTGGAATGAAGATAGGATGAAAGGAGGAAAAGGATGGAAGGGGAGAAGAAAGAGAAGGAAGAGGTCACCTTTCACCCTCCCATGCACAAAACATCTTAGAAGCTGTTCTTCAGTAAGACGAGTGTTTTCTACCCTTGAACCCAATAATTACAGTTTTTAAAAAATAAGAATATATTTTTCCAAATTAGAGGCACTCAGGCACCATTCATTTAGATTCTTCTGGCAGGTGGTCAAATATGGAATTTCAGACCTGAAGGCCTTAAGAGTTGGCTAGCTGCCACAGTGCTCCAACTTTTTGGTTTGAAGTCTCTTTACACTCTTCCAGATTACTGAGGAGTCCAAAGAGATGTTGTTTACACAAGTTATATTCTAGACATTGATATATACTATAGTAGATAGTACAACTGGGGAGTTTATCATATTAATTCATTAAAAATAATAATAAACTCATTATATGTTAACACACTTTTATGAAAATAATGATACTTCTAAAACAAAAGTGAAAACAATGGCAACATTTTATAGCTTGCAGATCTCTTTTAGAAATTAGTGGAGGATGGTTGGGTTCTCCTTTCTGTTCCTACATTCAGTCTGTTATGAAATGCTGCTCTGGCTGAAGTCTACAAGTATATGAAGGAAATTTGGCCTCCTACAGACATGTTCTTGGAAAAAAGAGGAATATTTTTAATATTCTTTTCAGATAAATGTAGATAGTATATTTCTGATACTATACTAAAGCTCAAGTGGTGGTATTAATATTTTCTTAAAGTTATCTGCAATGTAAAATGGAATATCATATTGATGAGCTTTTTATAATCTATTACATTAAAATCCACTGGTCTGTCTTGCTCTTTGAATGAATCTTTTACTCATGCATTTTTTTAAAAAATCATCTATTGGTCATATAAAAATGTTAGTTCATTGATGTATGTAAATATTCCAAACGTTTACACATTTTATTACACAATATACGAAAAGTCATATCACTTAACACTGCCACTGATAGCACTGAAAAAATCCTTCATTATCATGAAACTATCCAGCTTATGGTGGTGAATTGAAATCTCAAGTTTTGCCATTGGCAAAAAAGACTGTCAGTTGTTTTTCATAAAGTAAAATGTTCCCCCATTCATTTTCTAGAACACATCTGTGAAATACATAAATTTGTCTGTTGGTTATTCTTTCAAGTAAAAATGGTTTGTTCTATTGGGAAAAAAAAAGGGATAGTTTAGCTGGCAACTCAATCACACAAGTCCCTTCCCATGAGACACCTGTTACCCTTGCTTATTCAGCCTAAGTGTTTTCTGTGCACTTACCATTTCATTATGTAGAATATTAAAAAGGTGTGTGCTCTAGAATCGAAATCTAATAAAATTCATAATTTCTACCGCTTCATCAAGGAAAGTATCCGATGAAGTTGGCAGCAAGTACGCGGCCATGAGGACTATAATGACTACTCGCGTGGTTTGGCAACACTGCTTTGGTTTGTGCTTAGGTACCAGCAAGTTTTACTCACCATTGATAAGTTACAACTGTCTGGTGGTAAAAGATAACCCTAAAAGTTACAGCTCTGTTTACCTACAAAACAAATCTTTCCCAATTTCGAACGTAGCTTAGCAAACTTACTTAGCATTGCTTTTGCTGGCTGACTATATAAATCTATTATCATCTATTGATCTTTGCACCAGTTTTTTCATCTTGCTGGTTTCCTTATTAATGAGCTAAATAAATCTTTGATAACTGCTCATTAGATATGTATACGAGAGTCACGTTTTCAACTCTGTGCAAAAATGTACTTTGACAATATAGCAAGAACTTATCACAGGGCTTGGCAGTTACGTGCTATTCAATAAGGGTTAGTCCTTATCTATCTCTCAGGACTCAGTTTCTACTTTTATAGAAAAAGGTTGGATGTGTGCTTATTAGGGCACAATCTACTTCATGATCTTTGACTCTGGCTACTAAAATGAACGAGACTTACTGAGATAAGCAACCAACTTTGTGTTGCAGGAGATACATTTTTCTGGGGTGAGATGACACACACTACTGCGTTCACATGAAACACAACCAGGAGGCTTGTCACAGGGTGGACTCCACAGTCTGTCTCAGGAGTGTTTACTCCTCTATGGTCTCACAGCAAAGCCACCAGCCCTTTTGCAGCTGGGTTGGCTCCTGCCAGACCTAAGAGCAGTGAATTTGCTGGTAGGAGAAACTTGAGGCCACATCAAGACGTGTACTCCATTGACACACTCCCATTTGGAAATACTGAAGCCACTTCTACACATCCTTTCAAAGAAGAAGTGGCTTTGGATTTGGATGAGAGGAGCCCCAGAGAAGATATGCTGAGTCTGCCTCCTGGGCTTCTCACATATCCACAGAGAAGGGACAAGGACATTATTGACATCCAGCATGGGCAGCCAAGAATCCCGGAGCAGACATAGCAAGGAGAGCAATGTGGGACAAATCTTTGGAAAAGAGCAAATTCAGTTCTGCTGGGAGGGCACAAAGGGCTGGAGAGAAGACCATTTCCTGGGACCCAGAACATGCCAGTGATTATGTATGGGACAGGTGGCAGCTGGGGTGATCTGAGATGCCCCACAGGAGCCAAGCAGACCACAAGATGACAGGGGTGGTACAGGGGCTGTGCACTCCAAGTCTTTGCATCTCCAAGACCACTCTTTGGAAGACAGCCTCCTCGATTTTTAAAACATCATAAGGGACCAGAGCAGCCCTTACATCCTCTACTTCATTGAAATTCTTCATTTGTATTTGGTTCCCGGACCCCTCAGAGTTTGATTGAGCCTTCTGAGTTTTAAGAAGCCTTTTAAAAATCTAAACATCAATGTATAGTCACTCATTCCCTAGTGTCTCCTGATGCTATACTCTGTTGATATCTGTTCTGCTGAGAGATCTGGACTTTTGCTGAGGAAGGGAAGGAGCAAGATGTCATCCTGGAATGCTGATTGAGAAGGGCTGAAGCAAGAGGACATCCAAAGGTGGGAGGCAGGAAAAAAATAAAACACAAGAGGGGAACAAAGACATTTCCCCTTCTTGGTAGTTTTTGCACAAGACAGGTTCTAATGAAGAAATACACGTATAGCATGGTACCATTCACCTAAGAGAGGAGGAGAAATACATATGCATACACACATACACAGGCATATACACTTGTTTATATTTTAAAGACGGAAGACAAACCAAAGCTGAAAATGAACATGATTTCTATAGTATGATCTCCGAATACCATTTCACATAAAAATTGACCAGGCCTCCTTGAAGCAATTGCCCATACCCCGTGTGAAGAAAAGAATGGACGTGATGACCCTTCTCTTACCAGAAATAAAGGAAGCTATCACACACCGCTGGGTTCTTGTTAAAAGGACTCAGGAACCAATTAAAGGAAGCTCCCATCGGCCACAGATGGTTTGAGAATCAATAAAAATAATGATTACATAAGATAGGATGTCAAATACATTTAAGTTATAACATTACTCAAAAACCAAACCAAAACAGAATTAAAAAAAAGAGTAATTGATCACACTCTAAGGATGTTAAGGAACTAATCCATTATTTTGAAAACAGAAATAAAGTATCAAGCTTTTTTTGTGTGTATGCTTTTCCTGTGTGAACTGTATCTCAGAGTGCAAATAAATAATTGATGAAACAAACTTCCTCTTTATAGACTTCTTGCAGCTAATACATGAAAAAAGAATGATACACTATCACCCTGACCCAACCTCCTATAAAATAATGGATCTAGCCATTGTCATTGATGGCTATTAACATTCTCCAAAGAGAGAGAACCAGTCGTTATGTGACTACTGATCGAAGTACAAATACTGCCCCCGAGGTATTCTTGTAGAAGAATTAAATCTTAATGTGATAGTCACTGGATCCTATTACCAATTTATGAGGAGTGGAGAGGACTATGTTAAATAACACCAAGGAGTATGACCAGCAAAATCCAGACTGTGGGACATTCTCCAAGACAAATGACCTAATATCTTCAAGAAAAAACTGCAAGCAAAAAGAGAGAGAGAGAGAGAGAGAGAGAGAGAGAGAGAGAGAGAGAGAGAGAGAATTTATAAATTAAAATATACATAAGAGCCATATCA
Source organism: Mirza zaza (assembly GCA_008750895.1). NCBI lineage: Eukaryota > Metazoa > Chordata > Mammalia > Primates > Cheirogaleidae > Mirza > Mirza zaza. The sequence goes on along the minus strand of VSMD01096114.1, from coordinate 54,119 downwards.
ATCAATTATAATATATGGACCTTATTTGGAATCCGATTTGAATGAACAAACTATGTGTGAGATCTTCAAGGGCGTTGGAATCTGGACACTTCATGATAGTAAAGAGTTGCTGTTAACGTTTCAGGTGTAATAACGGTATTATGGGTTATGTTTGAAAAGCAAGTCCTTATATTTTGGAGATTCATATTAAAATATTTATGAGTATAATGATGTCATGTCTGGGGTTTGCTTTAAAATAATTCAAGCATGGGGACCATCATCAATGGAATAGATTGACCATAAAATGATCATTAATAAGCAGAATGATGGGTACCACGAGGGTTACCCTAACCTCTCTACTTTTGTACAGACATTTGATATTTCCGTGGTTTAGAAACAGTTTTTTTTTTTTTTTTTAAGTTAAGGAGTGATCTAACCCTGGTGGTATTGGTGGTTGGGTCAGAGGCAGGGAATGCCAGTGACCAGATCTACTTATAGAAACTCAACTTCCCCACCATGATCATGCTTAGTCTTAACCTCTTAACACCATGAGTTTCGTTTGCTTGTATTGTACTTTAAACATTTTCAAAAAATTGCTTTTTGAATGTCACACACCTTGAGCCTTTCTTTTGCTATTCAGCAATTTTTTTTTTTTTTGGCTGATACCAAAGTCCCTTTCTTATAGAACTGCAGAATTCACCCAGTTCATGATGGTGAAATCTCTGTTCACTTCCCAAACTGAAAGGACTCATGGAAAGAACGCAACATGATGGCATTAAAGACCATCAGCTTCCCCCCTTCCATCCCTGTCCAAGGTATTTAAGTTCAAGATAAGAAAATAAGCACGAGTAGGAAAATGGCAGAATCAATACTTCTCTTAATCTCCATCAGTCATATTATAAGGCGAAAAACAAAGATGAGTTCAAGTGTCTCAAGAGGCCACCCCTTCCCAATGCCAAATTATGAGATAAAATATTCGCTAGATGGATCATCGTCATTAACAGTATGCCCTGTGCATACTATGTCTTGAGACATTAGCTAATGATAGCTTGAAGCCATCATAATTAGAAAGACATAAAAAATCGAGCATCTAGGACACAAAGACAAACTCTCCTCAAAAAAACTGATGTTATGCAGAGCAATCGGAAAGTAGAAACTGCTTCTGGAAATGAATCTTTCATTGTGTGATATAAGGGAATACCCATATATTTGACATGTCCATAAAAATCTGCTTAAAATATTGCAAATGATCTTATAAATCTAAGTAGTTTCCAGAGGTTTTGAAATAAGAGTGTTAGTAAGTTTTGAAGACTCTTTAAAAATATAAAGATGTGACATTTGTTGAACAACGACAGATCGACACTGGGCAAGACAGCAATTTACTAGTGGATTTCTAAAACATCTTTGCATAATTGGTGGGTAGAATTGAAACATGAATATCTTGATTTCAAAAGCACAGTGATGCCTATCTTCCATTTGGATCTAAGGATATTTCAGAAGCATCTTTTCCAGTTATGATCAAGTATTTTAAAAACTGAGAACTGGGCCTTTGAGTTACTAATCCACAAAGCGTTAAACAACAATTTCCAAAAATACTAAAGCGTATGCAAGCATATTTCTTGATTAAAATACTAATTATCATTTTCTTTTAATGAGAGTAAAAACACTTCCATATCATTGATAAGTAAAATTCAAGATATTATTTCCAAGTTTGGCTCATCCTTTTGAATTTATACTTTTATATATTTTTACTTACATGGTATATTAGTAAAGTACCAGTTATTAATAAGTAAATGTAAAAAAAGGAATGTCTTCAAAATATTTTACTCATGGGTATGTGTTCAAAAAAGCTTGAAGACTATGGATGCAGTGATTAAAGGTCTTCATTTTGGACTCAGACTGCTTGAGTTTGAATTCTGGACTGAAGGTACCCTTGGGCCCATGGCTTGGCTTCTCTAAGACTCAGTCTGTCTGTAAAATGGATATATTGATAGTATCTTCATTATGATTATTCTAAATGCTAAATGAGATCATGTGTGAAGTTGTGGCTCTGTCTTTGGTACATGGTAAGTATGCTCAAATGTTAGGTACTGTCATCATAATTACCATCACTGTGATCATCATGGTCAATCAAGCTGTCTGGTCACCACCATCCATCTATGCTCTAAATAATAAAATCCAAGTGATCTTCAGTGTGTCTTTAAGAGGTGCCCAGAGTTGTGTAAGAAATGCTGTAAGTTATTTTGGCAGGTTTATTACAGGCACAGCAGCTCTGCTAGGTTGGATGTCCCTCTAGGCCCACTTGAATGACATGGTATGTACCCACTACAGTCAGCTCTGAAAGAACTGGAGGCCAGAGAGTACAATACCTTTTCTCATTAGCTACCTCCCTTAGTAGTTTACCAAGTGCACAAATAACAAAAATAAATAAATAAGAAGCTCTTGGAAGAAATCAGACAGGGCAGAGCACCAAGTAGTTCTCAGCAGATGTTTTTTCCTTTGGGGTTCTGCTTGTGTGGCTAAATCTCTAGGTTTCCTTAGATGAGAACAAAGTGGGTTAAGAGGTTGAAATAAGCATGCACTTTACTGCACTAAGAAGTCAGTGACTCATGGAAAGTTCCTTACTTCACAGTGTCCACTTAAATAAGATCCATGCCTTCAATCTGTGAGTTTTAAAGACCTACCAGAATGACCCAGAGGATCACACAGCTGTGTTTTTAAATTTTGCAAAGCCGCTGCCTATGTACTTCAGTTCCTGTTTTAGCTTCTGATTTAATGATATTACTTGTTGCTAGAGATTTCCTGCAGATAGGGTCTTTCCTAAATAAGTGGGTTATTAGTGTACTTTCAATTAGATGACTCGTTTATTTGAATAATCTGCTGGCTTGTTCCTTTTTGTGTACTCAACCAGAGAGCTCATGAATGCAGTTGAAATAAACCTCTCCTTACAAAAGGAAAGAGGGATTTCACCCAGATATTTTTTCCAAGAGGACCTTAAAAATTAAACACGGAACTTCAGATTTGAAAGGCTAGGGGCGCAGGGAATGTTTCACTGATCTTAAATAGGAGCAAAAATAGGAAACAGAGTTGAGGTTCCAATATTGATCTGGCTACATATTCTATGCTGGCGATTTCATAGACGTTTGGTCATTGATCACAAAAAACATTGTCCCTGATTAGTGCTAAGAGCAGGCACTAGTTTCTGAACGATTGATTTTATTGGGCAGATTGTAGTGGTTAAAAACACAGGTTTTAGCCTCAAATAGAACTAGTTTCTGGTCACATCTCTGCAGTTATATGATCCTGGATAAATAAATTCAACTTCTGAGAATAACAGCACCTATGTACTTGATAGTTGTGATGATTAAATGATAAGGTGTATAAATGCATATTGACTGGCAAAAAAAAAAAACACTCATTTTATGCAAACTTCCATCAGCATCATGACATTATCAACAGCACCATTTGCACTGTTATCACGAAATAGTCTGATACTTTGAAGTGGCGATGCCTTGGGTAAGGTTCCAGTTGTGACATTTTTCTGGATCTCTAACAGCCAGAAATATTTGCTATGCAGCATTGGGTCTCATTTTTCTCCAAGCAGAAAATGGGCTCAATAAAACCTGCTGAAAGATTTCCTCAAGTAGTGAGCCCAGCAAAACGAAATACAATAATCTCGAATAATCAAGAATTTAGAAGCAAATATCAAGTCTGTAAAATATTAATAGAAGCATGAGAATAGAAAACTGTACATATATTCAGTTCTCAATCACTGGTGTTAGTGAAATTCTAGCAGCCGTGGTCATTATCTGAGCTAGACTTGGTGCTGAGAACTTTTGTGCACTGTCTTGGGGGCTCCTTTTGATGATCTTAGGAACAGGCTCTGCTATCAAAAGTGAGGAAACCATGATGGGCACAGTGGCTCATGCCTGTAATCCTAGCATTCTGGGATGCCGAAGTGGGCGGATCGTTTGAGCTCAGGAGTTCAAGACCAGCCTGAGCAAGAGCGAGACCCTGTCTCTACTATAAATAGAAAGAAATTAATTGGACAACTGAAAATATACAGAAAAAATTAGCCAGGCATAGTGGTGCATGCCTGTAGTCCCTGCTATTCGGGAGGCTGAGGCAGGAGGATCACTTGAGCCCAGGAGTTTGAGATTGCTGTGAGCTAGGCTGATGCCATAGCACTCTAGCCTGGACAACAGAGCAAGACTCTGTCTCAAAAAAAAAAAAAAAAAAGTAAGGAAACCAAGAATTAGGGAGACTAAGTAATGTGTCCAAAGTCCTACAGGCAGAATGGCAGACTCCAAGTTCCAACTTAAGGCCGATGCTTTTAATAATCCCAAAAAGGGAGTAGGAGTGTGTGATTCCAACTTAAAGGCACTTATACTGGATATGGAATACCTGTTAGCATTTTCCTTGTTCTCCATAAATTTGATAGCATTTTGCTCAGGCTAATTTGCTCCAGTGGGTTGTATTCTTTAAGACTGAGCAGCCATCAATTGACAGCAAGGAAGAAGTTTTACAAATATGCTGGCAAGAAAAAGGAGGGGAAGCAGAGAAACCAGCTCCACATTGAACATGTTCCAGAGATATTCAACAACAGAAGCGATCCACGTGAGAATGCAAAAGGCAGTAGGTTGAAGTCTTTCGAAAGTTTTATGTTTCTTCTTAGCCATGATTCCAAACAAACCTATCAAAACATTATAGTGCAGTAAGAATGTGAATAATAACTTCAAAGAAAGTAATCATTGTAATTAACATTTATCAAGCCTCATTATGTGCCAGGCTCTGGGCCAAGTACTTAGCTTAGTTCCTCCTTCTCTCCTGCCCTCCCTGCTTTTTTAAATAAAGTTTTATTGAGGGCCTCGTATGTGTTAGGTACTGTTCTAGGTCTTTCTTTCTTTCTTTCTTTTTTTTGAGACAGAGTCTAACTCTGTTGCCCAGGCTAGAGTGAGTGCCGTGGCATCAGCCTAGCTCACAGCAACCTCAAACTCCTGGGCTCAAGCAATCCTCCTGTCTCAGCCTCCCAAGTAGCTGGGACTGTAGGCATGCGCCACCATGCCCGGCTAATTTTTTCTATATACACTTTTCTTGGCCAATTAATTTCTTTCTATTTTTAGTAGAGATGGGGTCTCACTCTTGCTCAGGCTGGTCTCGAACTCCTGACCTTGAGCAATCCTCCCACCTCGGCCTCCCAGAGTGCTAGGATTACAGGCGTGAGCCACTGCACCCAGCCTGTTCTAGGTATTTCTGTGAATAGAATCTTGAATAAAATAGTCATAATCCATGTCATCAGGGAGTTTCCTTTTATATATTGTCTTTCAGATACATGAGTACAAGCTCTTTGGAGGAAAATTTGCATCAGAAGGCTTAAAATCTTTTAAAATATTTGACTGAGCAGTTCCACTTTAGGAAATTATCCTAAAAAGGAAAGTTACGTCAAGTTTTCCTACAAAGAAGCTCACCATCAGGCTGTTTGTAATAAATAAAAACAAGTAATAATTTAAATGTTGAACAATTGTGATTTGAATAAATAAATTTTTGGTATTATTATACAGTGAAATATTACTTCAGCCACTTGAAATAATACAGAATTTTTTGAAATGATCCAGGAAAATATTTATGGTATTGCCAAAGAGTATGTGACATATATTTTTACATATTAGAAACAGAAAAAATAAGGAGGTCACATAATCACAAAATTTATGGTAGAAACTCTGAATATAACTGGATTGTGAGTGATTTAAATTTTATGTTTTATTTGCATGTTCTCAAGTCCTATAATGAGTAAGTGCCACTGATACAAAAAGAAATTGCTTTATAAATGTTCATTTTCTATTCCAGACGATTTGTTCTGAATCTCACGTCTCTATGTATATTTGTTTTTGAATGTAATGTCTCCATATATATCTTTAAAACAGTGCAAAGAAATGGAGGTAAAAAGTGTTATATTTCAGTGATCACTGTGCCATTTGGAGGTAGAAAGTCCAGTGGGGAAGCAGAGAACTAGATTCATACCAGTTCAGCAGGCATCACTGTGTACCCAAGACCATCTGTAATGACCAGGGGCTGTAAATTGCATTGTCTCTTTGAGACTTAGTTTATCATTCTGTAAAATGAAAGTATTAGACAAAATGATTTTCCTGAATTAATGTCTTTTGCAGCAATTTGGATGGAACTGGAGACCATTATCCTAAGTGAAGTATCTCAAAAATGGATCAACAAACACCACGTGTACTCTCTAATAATTTGGAACTAATCAATGGGCACACACGGGCACAGAGAGAAGTAAAAGTCATTGGAGTCAAGAAGGGGGAAAAGGGGAAGGAGGGGAGGAATAAAAACCTAACAGGTACGACAAACACTCTTTGGGTGATGGGCACACTAATTGCCCTGACTTAAGAATTATAAAAGCTATCCATGTAACATCGACATTTGTATCCCCTTAGTATTTTGAAATAAATAAATGATTTTCCTTGCCCCGATGACAATGACTATGGCCTCCAGACTCCTAGGCATTCCTGGAAGGCCAGTCCTTGACAAAGCTCTGCGTGGAGAAAAGTCACACTTGTTGATTCAGAGGGACCAGAGAGAGTGCTGCGTTTGCAGATGCACCTTCATATGTTTTCTGAGTCTAATTAGAACACTTTCAACAAAGTTTTGATGCTTTTGTCACAGCCCTGACAATCTTGCTGTGTGTTATTTTTAAAAACAGTGGCTTTTTTTCCCCTCAAGCACGTGTTAGCTCCTGAGTAAAAAAATATATATATATATATATATATATATATATATATTTATTAGTATTCATTGTGCAATATTGCATTTCCCATTAAAGGCTCAGGTGTCCTATGTATGGATAGTACAACACAAGAGGGCAGACAAAATTCCGGGTCAATGAAATGAGGCATGAAGGTATTGGTGGATTTTAAAGGAGATTATTTTTTCTATACCAACTAACTATTCTACAGCAGTATAGTTGAATAGGACTTTGGGGGAAGGTAGAAGTGTTCTGTATCTGCACTGACCAATAGGGTAGACAATAGCCACACGTGGCTAGTTAGCACTTGAAATGTGACTAGTGCACACAAAGAACTGAATTTTTTAATTTTAAACAGCCACATGTGGCTAGTGGTGACCACATGGGACAGCTCAGGTGAGAGTCCTGCTAGACAGTGTGGTTCACGGGCCGTCATCATTAGCACCGTCTGGGAATTATTAGAATTGCAGCATTGTTTGTAATGCAGAATCTCATTCTCTGTTGGAAGCTACTGAATGAGAATCTGCATTTTAACAAGATCTCCAGGTGATTCACATGAAAACTAATGTACGAGAAGTACCACTCTCAGGACAGCCGTTCAACTTTCCATTTCATTGGACCAAGCAAGCAACCGACTGATCTTCCCATAAGTCTGCTGGTAACCAGTATGTGCCCGTTGTGACAGACACCGGATGAGGCACAGAAGGAACATAGAAAAGATAGAAGATTGGCACTAGGCAGTACAGCACGGCGGACAAGACGATGAGCTCAGGATCAAACCATCCTTGCAACACTTTTGCCTAAGTGTGTTACCTTAAGCAGCTAATTTACCTCTCTGTTTCCCCATCTTTTAGACAGAAACAATTTGTGAAGATTAAATGAGATAATGCACATTAACTGCTTAGCAGGTGCCTGGCCTACCACAGCACCCAATAAATGGTGGTTGTTGCTGCTGTTTTGCTATCAGAGCTCTTACAAGGAAGCTGCAGGAGAGTCACACTCTTAAGCCAGGTGTTCAGCTGGACTCTTGCAGAAGATGAGATTATAAACTACAGCCCATGCTGAAAGGACGCTGAATCTCACATGGCTGCATGCCCAGGGAGGGTCACTCTTACCAAAGTCTGCATGTCAAAAGAGAAAGATCCTCAGTACCTGGATATATTCTTCATTAAATATCATAAGGTAATCAATTCATGTGACTAATGAGTGTATTTGTTTAATTTTTAAAGGTCAAGTCCCTTGCCATGGGAGCTGTGTATGTTCTCCTAACTAAAGCTCACATCAGAATTCATTTATTTAACAAATATTTATTGATAATATAGTTTTGGGAGTCAGGATAGCATGGAGATTTAAACACAGACTCTGGAGCTAAACTAACCTGAATTGGAAGCCCAGCTCCGCCACCGACTAGCAATTTTTTTTAACTTTCCTGTACCTTAGCCTCTTCATCTGTAAAATGGGAATAATAATAACATCAACCTACAGGAGGGTGTAAAGTTAAATACACTGAAGAAAGAAAGATGAAAGAAGAAAAGGAAGGAAGGAAGGAAGGGAGGGAGGGAGGGAGGGAGGGGAAGGAAGGAGGGGAGGGAGGGAGGAAGGAAGGAAGGAGGGAGAAAAAAAAGAAAGTAATCAGTAGAGTGTCAGGTAGTTCAATAAATATAAGCTAAAAAGACACCAGAGGTGAATAAAAAAAAAAGCACACATGTACCAAACAAACAAAAAAACCTCAGTAGCTGATTGAATAAAAAAATTGTCTAAAGGTTATCAGTCTAAGAAGTGTTTAGAAGTATAATACTTTTATTTACAAATTAGTTCTGCCCTGACTTTGCTCAGCTTCCAGACCAAGTGTTGCAAGAACTTGCAAATGCCAAGTGACAGAAAGCATTTGCAATGCTTGTGAAACATAATGCAGGCAATTTAATAAGGTGTGGGATTTGGAGCAGGGCCCCTTTCATATTCTCTGTAGCTGAGTTTTCTTGGACGGAATCCAGCACACACCTGAATCACACAGAATCGGCCTCAGTGTTGCTGTTGATCAAACCTACCCAGGAATTGACTTAAAACTTGTGGAAGATGTTGGAGGAATAAATTCAGCATTTGGGCTACTATGTGCAGACCATTCCCTTGAACATCCTTTCTCATTGTTAAGCATCACTGTTAACCCAGAACACGAATATTTTTGGCATAAACCATTGCTGGAAAATGCTGGCACCAAAAACCAGGGGTCCTTCCCCCCTCCCCCCCTCACCCCAACTCACCCTGACCCCAGCCAGCTGCAGAAAACTTGGTTCTCTCGCACGGTTTCGGGAGGGGTTGTTTTCATCTGGTTTTTAGAGAGTTTCAATAGCTATGTCTACAGACTTCCAATTTTCAGAGAACATTTTTGAAAAAGCTGAAACCACCCTGAGCGTGGGATGTGTGGGTACATGTGTGTTTGATGACTTTGTTCCTCGAAATTGTTGTTATAAATTGCAGATGACACCGTGGAAAAGTCCCTGAGGAGCAAGAGCTCCAAATACCATCTGATTTGTCTGGCCTGTGGGACTCGCTGGGAGATTCTAGAACCCAGACGTCCGGCAATACTGAAGACCCTTGGTTTTCCATCCCAGTTGTGCCCCTCTTGTCTCTGAGACCCTTCCCAACAAGCAAGCAAACAGGTGAAATATACAGTCACAATCTGCCAAGACAAACATGTGAATAAATGGGCTAGTTTCCAACTCAGGTGACAATTCTAATTTAAATAAAAACTATGCTAGAGTGATGGTTAAGACCTAGAGCTCTGCAATCAGTCTAGGTTCAATTCCTCGATGCCCTACAGGCTATGAGATCCTAGCAAGCCACATCAAACTTTGCATAGTTTTCTCATATGTAGAATAAGGTTAGCGGTTGTCCAACCAGATATGGCTGTTGTGATAATTCAGTCAGTCAGTGGACAGAAGCCTGTGTTCACGTCAGTGTGTATGAAGTGCTATTTCAAGCACTTTTTGCATATTACCTAATCACTTCTCACGATGGCCCCAAGATACGCACTGTTATTTACAGATGAGGGAGTAAAGGCACTCACATCTAGTGACCTACGGGAGAACCACAGAGCTGGCAAGTGTAGGAGGTGGCACTGAAACTCAGGAGGCCTGGCTCCAGAGCCTCGTGCCATGAGATGTTTGGTGCAGTCGCCAGCATTTAGTGAGTGATCATTGATATCAGGAATTATTATTATTGTACTTATGGTGGACATCATTAAAAAATGCGGCAAAACCCACTGCTGATGTCCCTAATTCCATCTCCTGCCCTTCCTTAGGGAAGGGAGGGCCCTGCTGATGTACTGTTGTGGGCTAGAGAAATCTCTGGTGGTTCATATGTTTACAAGACAGGGGGCAAAGAAGTGAAGAATGCAAGAGGCTTTCCTGATGAATATTCTGGTCTCAGTATCTTAAGTAAAGAATTTTCTAAAATCGAATTTCTCCCTTCTCTTGCATATCAGTTCACAGAATGTAGAAGCCAGGAATTATCCTCTGGGAGACTCTCCCTGGGCTCAGTGTCTCTTTGCTGGGCCTCGTGGGCTCTCAGGGGGCTCTCTCTGTACTGATGGGTCCTTCTATGCTTCCAGCCACCTATGAGCCACTCTATGCTTACTGATTATCTTCCCTCTGAACTTGGGCTCCCCATCTTTCTTGAGGGAAGATGGCCATGTAACTGAAGATTTCTATAAACGAACAGACCTTCTCTTTCTCAAAATCTGGAACTTTGTCCTGCCTCAGGGTCTTTGCACATTCTAGAATGTTCTCCTGCCAGCTCTTGGCAAGGCTAGCTCCCTCTCACCGTCCTGGTATCATCTTCAAAATCACCTTCTCAAAGAGTCCTGCTCGTACTACCCAAGAGTTACAAATCTATTCCCCTATAACCCTTTCATCACCTTCACCTTGTCTACTTCCTCATGGCTTTTTTTATTTTTTTATTTTTTTTGAGACAGAGTCTCACTCTGCTGCCCTGGGTAGAATGCAGTTGTGTCATCATAGCTCACTGCAGGCTCAAACGATCCTCCTGCCTCAGCCTCCCAAGTAGCTGAGACTACAGGCACCACCATGCCTGGCTAATTTTTTAAATTTTTTGTAGAGATGGGGTCTTGCTCTTGCTCAGGCTGGTCTCAAACTCCTGAGCTCAAGCAATCCTTCCACCTCAGCCTCCCAGAGTGCTAGAACTACAGGCGTGAGCCACTGTGCCTGGCAAACTTTTTTAAAAAAAAAATCTTGTTAGGATATGCCCTTGGTGTGAGCCCCATGATGTAGGGTCCTTATTTATCTTGTTCAGCACTGTGTCTCCTATCTTAGCATATGACACTCAGAAAACATTAAATCAACAAGTATATAAATTTTCTCCTCCTTACATTAGCTGTATTCCTCAGACTTTTCTTCTTTTGTTCCTAGCCTTGTATTTTTTAAGGTCTGCCCTACTTCACTGACTTTCTGTTTCAGGTTCTTCCTCATAGGCCCTCATTCATTCATGCATGCATTCATTCATGCATGCATTCATTCATGCATGCATTCATTCATGCATGCATTCATTCATGCATGCATTCATTCATGCATGCATTCATTCATTCATGCATTCATTCATTCATGCATTCATGCATTCATTCATTCATTCATGCATTCATTCAACAGATATTTACTGAGAGCCCACAAAGTGGCAGACATTGGCACACAAAGGGGAATTCAACACATTCTGGTCTTTGTGGTACTTTTTAGTCTATTGGACAAGGCACATAGCGGTAGATGACTTCGACTATGGAGGGCGGAATGTTCTATCTGCCACTGGTATTTGGAACACAGAGGGACCTCAGCCAAACGTGGACAGTAGGAGAAAGCTTCCTGCAGGAGCTGAAGGAGGAGCTGGTTTCTGAAGGATGAACGGGAGATAACCAAGTGAAGGAAGTTGGGAAAGGTATTCCAGGTGGTGGGAATAACACCAGCAGGGGAACAGAAATCACGATTTTGGGAAAACTCGAAGTGGGTAAATATCAGGTGGTTAAGTGTGAGGAAGAGATGGCATGGGCCAGATCATGTCTTGAATCATGCACTGAAAAGCTTGAACTTGATCCTATCAGCAATGAGGGCTATTGAAGATTTTATTCAAGAGAATGACATCTTCAGGGAAGGTATTAAGTTATTTGGATCTTTTTTAAATTTGAGAAAGGGTCTCACTGCATGGCCCATGCTGGAGTATAGTGGATATTCACAGGCACAATCATAGCTCACTGCAGCCTCAAACTCCTAGTGATCCTCCTGCCTCAGCCTCCTGAGTAGCTGGGACCACAGTCACATGCTACCATTGCTGGCTTATTTGGATTTTTAAGAAGCACAATTATAGCTTCTTTTTCTTAAGTTCCTGAAGGGCAGCAATTTGTACTTGGTCAAGTTAAAAAAGAAAAAAAAAAGGATGATGAAGTTCATGAAGGAGTTATATAAGATGACAAATGATGTATTAAAAAGACAAAGTTTTTCTGGAGAAGGCTTATAGTAGAGAGTCTAGGCATGAGCATAATTACAGCTTTTTAAAATACTGGCATCATTTGCTTAAACTAAGAGATGATTTCACTCTGATTGGAAACCATTGCTGATTCAACTTAAATGACCTGCATAAATACTTTAGAACCACTCAGGATCAGCATATTTGCAGATAAGCTAGACTACTTAATAAACTTGTGTGCTTTAGTGCTGCAGAGAAAAACACAAAATTTGAACAAACGTAGGGAATGTTGGAATCAAAAAACATGTGGCAGAAATTCCTTGGGCAAACAAACCATTGCTATGAAAACACTAGTTCCCATTAATTTAATATTTGGTAATCACCAAATTAAATAAATCCTGGGATATTTCTAAGCTTAATTCATCATTTTTCTTAAAACTGTAAGCATGACTATACTGTACAATTTCACCAACTGCATAATTTTTCTTTTAAGAGCAAAAGAGAAGTGAGATGGCATGGAGACAGTGAGGGGAAATTGATCAATGCACAGAGTTATTATCCAACACACAAGTTTTCTTCCCAGAAAGTCAGCTTGCGTTACTGTAAGTTTTTCCCAGGAAATGTCCACAAAATAGCCATTTAACCCCATCCTCTCTTTGCACGGTGGCTGTGATGTCTGTTTGTTTTGTTCTTTGGTGTATAGTGGGCCCACAAACAGTGTCTTGTGACTATGTTTGATTTCTTCACGGGCAGGGATCAAGTCCTTGGCTTGTGTGTGACAGCTCAACATCCAGCACTTTGCACATAGTAGATGCTCAGAAAACAGCCAATGAATAATCAATTAGCCCATCAAATCTCACTTCACTTTGTCTCCTGTTGGCATTAGAAGATAGATAATTGCCATAAAGGCAAATTTAAAGGGTTTCCTGAAAGTAACCTATAACAAAATAATCTTTTGAAACTGAAAAATGTAGGCCAGGCTCGGTGGCTCACGCCTGTAATCCTAGCACTCTGGGAGGCCGAGGCGGGAGGATTGCTCGAGGTCAGGAGTTCGAAACCAGCCTAAGCAAGAGTGAGACCCTGTCTCTACTAAAAAAATAGAAAGAAATTAATTGGCCAACTAAAAATATATAGAAAAAATTAGGCGGGCATGGCGGTGCATGCCTGTAGTCTCAGCTACTTGGGAGGCTGAGGCAGGAGGATTGCTTGAGCCCAGGAGTTGGAGGTTGCTGTGAGCTAGGCTGATGCCACAGCACTCTAGCCCTGGCAACAGAGTGAGACTCTGTCTCCAAAAAAAAAAAAACAAACTGAAAAATGTAGCATATGAATTGTAAAACGACCATCATGAAGAATAAAAGCAAAACTTAACATTTAACATTCATTCATTCAATGAGTACCGACCATCTACTGTATTCTAGGCACTATACCTGGGACTGTGAATATAAAAATGGGTATGAAAGACACGGGAAACAGACAATATTCAAGCAAGCATTAAATAAATTAAACATTGTGGATGGAGATAAATGCAACAATACACATACACAGTGAGATCAAATTTCTACTCATCTTTGAAGTTTGGCACAAGTGTTATCTATGGGACTCTTCACTCAATGGTCCTAGCATGTTAGGTACTTTTTCCTGCTTCCTCTCATTAATCTTTCTACATAGCTTCCTTACAGGACATACCGTGTTTCCCTGAAAATAAGACAGGGTCTTATATTTATTTTTCCTCAAGAAGACACCCTAGGGCTTATTCTCAGGGGATGTGTTATATATTTTTTAAGTATGGTACAACCATCTACATTGATTCAAATAGAGTGAAGTCGTCTTCTTCTGGAACATCATCCTCACTCTCCAAACCCCGAATTCCACCCTGAATGTCTTGCAACTCTATTTCCTTTAGAACCACTGGCCCCGATCTCTCATGTGGAGCACTAGAGCTCTAACGGGGCAGATGAGAAGGGCTGCTCGTGTTCTTTCCCGCTCCGCAACGACAGGCATGGGTTGTGCAGATGCGCTGCGTAGCCACGCCCATCACTAGGGCTTATTTTCATAGCCACGCCCATCACCAGGGCTGGTTTTCGTAGCCACGCCCATCACTAGGGCTTATTTTCATAGCCACGCCCATCACCAGGGCTGGTTTTCATAGCCACGCCCACCACCAGGGCTGATTTTCATAGCCACGCCCACCACCAGGGATGATTTTCATAACCACGCCCACCACTAGGGGTGATTTTCATAGCCACGCCCATCACTAGGGCTTATTTTCATAGCCACGCCTGGCACTAGGGCTTATTTTCGGGGTGGGGCTTCTATTGTGCACATGCTTAGACATCCTGCTGGGGCTTATTTTATGGGGAGGGCTTATTTTCAGGGAAACACGGTACCACTTCGTATCCTAGTAACAGGCCTGCTTGTCAGTTTCACACACAGCAGACATTCATTGGGAATTTGTTGAATGAATGAATAACGTGCACTGGCTCATAAAGTATCAGAAACTCGCAGGTGCTGATGGAGAACCCACTGCCATGAGTCTCTCTAGACATCAGCAGATATTGTAGATATTTTGGCATCAATTTCATCAGCCACTCCTGGTGTTACCCCACAGAATTGCTTATCTGAGCTTGAACTGATGGTCATTTTCCAGCATCCTGTCGTGACGGTCCTCCTCTGGACAGAATAAATGGGTCAGTGTGTCTAAGTTGCCCATGTTCTCTAGGAGAAGAGCAGCACTTCACCGATCTGGGTGCTCTTAGGAGCTGTGTATTTCTTAAACAGAGGGAAAAGAACCAAATAAAGGGGCTAGTTGTCCGGAGCTGACTCTAGAGTAAATGAGGGGTCCTTTCCCCAGAGGTGGCCCCACAGCCTGGTGGCACAGTGTTCTAGCTCTGGAGGCAGATTTCCTGGATTCAAATCTGGGATCTGTCATCCGTTCTCCCAACAAGTCTCTACTTATGAAACGTTCATTCTTGGTTTGAGATCTTGGTAAGAACCTTTGATATCTTGGTAAGAAAAATTAAACCTTCAGCGATCCATTCTAAATTTCTATTTTTAAATACAACTTGTTTCCTCAATGGAACACATCCAGCTCTAAACACATTTTATAAAGAGCAAGATGACGTTCAGATGAAGGTTACAGATTCTAGAGTCAAATAGACCCACACTCAAGTGCTCTCTACTTTCTGTGTATGTGATCCTGGGAAAGTTGCTTACTGAGTCTCCACTGTGTTTATGTATAAATAAAGATAATACTGTATACTTCTGGGGCTGTGATGGGGTTGAATGAGATCGTGTAAGTAAAAGGGCTTGGTTAATTTCTGCAAAAGGGGAGCTTAAGACATGTTAATCCACCACTGCCATTGTTTGAAAGTGATTCTCCATGGTGTTTCTACATTTCTTGCAATAGCTTTTATTCCTGACTATCCTTTCAAAGATGTTTCTATGTCAAGCAGTCTTGGAAGACAGCGGTAGAGTTTCTCTGCAAGGCAGAGGGAAGGTTTTGTTTCCTGACCAGGATAATAGAGATAGTATCTCCTTCCAGGACAAAGATTGGGTAGCTTTGCCAGAAGCATGTCATCAGATTGGGCATTCAGGGCTCCTAAGGTGTGACACAGACCTATTGCACATTCAGCATGGCACCCCCATGGGACTTGGGGAGCATGGGAACTGGGTGCAAACAGGAAACTCACGCCCTCTGCTGTGTTGTGAATAAGACAGTCCTTTGTCACTTTTTCATAAGAGTTTTGTATTATCTGCCAGCATCTAGGAAGCTCTGGAAAACTGACTTGTTAGTTTGCAAGTACAGTCAAATCTTGGACCCTTCACAGTTAGTATTTATTTATTTATTATTTATTTATTTATTGAGACAGAGTCTCACTCTGTTGCCCAGGCTAGAGTGAGTGCCATGGCATCAGCCTAGCTCACAGCAACCTCAAACTCCTGGGCTCAAGCGATCTTTCTGCCTCAGCCTCCCGAGTATCTGGGACTACAGACACGTGCCACCATGCCTGGCTAATTTTTTCTATATATATTAGTTGGCCAATTAATTTCTTTCTATTTACAGTAGAGACGGGTCTCACTCTTGCTCAGGCTGGTTTCGAACTCCTGACCTCGAGCAATCCGCCCGCTTCGGCCTCCCAGAGTGCTAGGATTACAGGCGTGAGCCACCGCGCCCGGCCCCTTCACAGTTTTTGATAATCATCATTATCATCGTCATTCTTTTGGGTGAAGAAAATGTTGAAAGCAAATATCAAGGTCTTTATTGTAAGTGAAACTTCTTGTGTAATTCAGAGGTAACATTTCCTTTGAAGCCACTAGTTATTTGACTTTAATACATGGAGTATGACTAATCTATTATACTCTTAGAACCATGTAGGAAAAATGAAAATTAAATTGACTGGGAAGATATTTTAAATGTCAGTTAACTTGGGGTATGTTTACTGGATCTCAGTTAATCTAATTGATTAAATATAGGATTACATTTGTTATAAATTACAGATTTGAATTGTTCTTCTTAATATAAATGTTCATTTCCGCTGGTTTTGAAGGCACAGAATTCAAAATTAGAGCCACCCGTGCAATTTGGTATATATACACTGTAGTGTCATGATTTTGTTAAATGTGTTTCTTAATATGCTTTCTATCTATGTCATTTTAGTTAAATGGTTTGGAATAAGCCAAAATGACAACAAAAAGATTAAAACATCTCCCTGAGAAAACCCATTCACAAAACATTCTTCCTTGATGTCTTAGTAATAAAACGATTTTACACCTAGACCCCCCAATTTAATTTGTGTTTTTCTTTTATGCAAAGCCCACTTTTTTCCCTTCAGGGAATAGACAGCTCAGCTACATTTGTTAAGGTGTAAGGCAAGGGTAGTTGGTAAGACCGGAGTCAAGAGAGTTAAGTGGATCTTGGTTTAAGTCCTGGTTTTCATCACCTACTAACTCTTTTACTAACTATACCACCAACTTCAAAGGGTTACCGAGAGCTTTAATTAAAAGATAGTGCCCCATGAACATCCCTTAAATACGTGCCTACAAAATAAGAAAAGAAAGAACAAATGATCTACTCAGTAAATGCTATTGATGCAAGAATTTTTTGGCAGATGTAAGGCTGAATTAGAAAAAGAGTTCCTGCCCCACAAGAGTTTCTGCTCTTTGGCTTTGTGACTTTGGTTTACTCTCAAAGATTAAAAAAGAAATAAGCACATAGAATTTATATTTATTTGCCACAGGGATGATGTTAAAGATATCGTCTGCTTTATTTCCCAAGGAGACCTCAATGAAGACCTGGACAAAATATTTCTTTCATGCCTAAGTGCCCAGATAATCTTATCTTGCCTTGCTTTTGTTCATGAGCAATATCAGTCATGTAACTTTCCTGTTTCGCTGTGGCCACCAGGAAGCTCTAAATATAATCGGTGGCTCAATGTTTAAAATCCAGCAGTTCCGACTTCATGATATTAATCACAATAATGGTAGCTACCAGTTATTTAGCACCAATAATGTACCAGGTATTGTCCATAAATCATCTCTACTCTTCACCTTGATCCTGGGAAGTTGCTGTCATCACGCCATTTTACAGATAAGAAAACAGGCTAAAATGAAGCATATCTGTTCAGGGCCATACATGAGGCAAAGCCGAGATTTGACTCTGCGTAGTTCTGACCTGAAAATTTATTTTTTTCCACAGGTCACTTCCAAAGTTTTATTTATTTTTTTAATTTTTTAATTTTAATATTTTTAATTTCAGCCTATTATGGGGGTAACAAATGTTTAGGTTACATATATTGCCTTTGCCCCACCCGAGTCAGAGCCTCAAGCGTGTCCATCCCCTAAACTTCTAAAGTTTTAATCATTGAGTCTGTCTGGATTTTCCTGAATCCCGGTTTTTCCCTCTTTATAATTATTTATTGTATTGGACACAATCCTGCAGACATCACTCTTCCATCTCACTTTTCTCGAGTTAAAACATTGTTTTATGGATTCTGTCCAGTGAGGTCGTTGCAAAGTCAAAGATTCAGATGAGCACATTTGCCTCCCAAAGCTGACCTACACAGCAAAAGTCTGTTCTGTGTTAAGCAAATAATACGCATTAGTGGAAATCAAACATGACTAAACCACAGGACACATAAGGTCAAGCCAAATTTTGACTATCACCTAATAGTATGCAGTGTGGACAGCATCCAGTGGTGCCAAATTAAAACACACACGCCACACACACACACAAACCTACATATCTATAAAACATGTTCTTTTGGGCTTGAGATATTGTTTGAAAACTCTTGAAAATTTACAAAGGCAGCTTGTCTGCTGGCCGTTTGCACATTTTGTACTTCCTGCCTGGAGTTCCTTGTCCCTATTTTCTTTACCTAATTCACTTCTTCTCATTCTTTAAGCGTCTGACCAGCCTTCACGTTCACCCCACTCCAAGACTAGGTCAGACCCTCCTAATCCCCCCGTAACAGGTATGACGAATCTTCAAAGCGACAGATACTCAATACATTTTCATTGAATGAGATGGCAAACCTTTGGCCAGCGGACTTTTATGGGGGTGGATTCAGAGATCCCAGGCGAGGGAAGTGGGTGGTTTTGAAATGAAAAGGGCTCAAAGCATGCCTTGGACATCCCAGGTGTTGAATGAACTGATCGTATAAGCACACTGATAGCACACTTATTAGTGGATGCTGATATTATTAGATACCTTCACACTTTTTCAAACCAAGAATCTGTGGTGGCTCACACCTGTAATCCTAGCACTCTGGGAGGCCAAGGCAGGAGGATCGCTTGAGCTCAAGAGTTCCAGACCAGCCTGAGCAAGAGTGACACCCCATCTCTACTATAAATAGAAAGAAATTAGCCAAACAACTAAAAAGAGAAAAAATTAGCCGGGCATGGTGGCGCATACCTGTAGTCCCAGCTATCTGGGGGAGGCTGAGGCAGGAGGATCGCTGGAGCCCAGGAGTTGGAGGTTGCTGTGAGCGAGGCTGATGCCATGGCACTCTAGCCTGGGCAACAGAGTGAGACTCTGTCTCAAAAAAAAAAAAAAAAAAAGAATCTGAAGCTAGTTCCCGATGGTGCGCCATCTCTTCCAAGGGTCTCTAAGCAAATCACAGCCACCTCTTCTCACTCCTGCTTTCTCCGTCTGGTCCAGACCGCTGGCCCAAGGAAAGCAGGCACGCTTCCGTGTCTCCAAACTGTGTCACCCCCCGGCAATACCCCTGCGCTGCTCAGAGGCACCGAGTCTCAGACTCAGGGAGGTAGCACTGACTCAGGGTCGCCTGGGAGTGCAGAGTGGGCTTCGGAGATGAGCAAGAAGGACGCTCAGGAACGGAGGGGCTATGCGGCAGGGAGCACCGGCCTCATCTACGTTCTGCCTCCTCTTAGCACACCCTCCCTCTTCAACCTTCAGGATCTGCTTTAATGCCCAAGAATGCTGAGCTGCGCAACTCCACATCACTGCTGTCGCTGGGTGATCTATTGAGTGGCCAGGCCCACAGGGCCCAGTACCCACTAGCTGGGGACAGGGGCAACCCTTGCTCCGAGGTGGCTGACCCTTGCGAACACAGACGAGGCTTAGACGAGAGCCCGTAAGGCATCAACGCAGGGGCATTACCGGATGATGAGATTTGAGACACTTTCTTTTTTTTTTTTTTTTTCCTTTCTATATATAGCAGAGGTTCTCAACCAGGGATGCTTTTGCTCGCCTGTCCCCAAGGGACATTTGGCAAAGTCTGGACGTGTTGTTAGTTGTCATGGCTGGGGGAAGGCTGCTCCGGGCATCTAGTGGGTAGAGGCCCATGTTGCTGCTAAACAATTCACAATGAACACAACAGCCCTAGCTCCACGTGTAAATCGTGATAAGACTGAGAAACCCTGACATATTGCTCTGTGACCTTGGGTTTTATTTATTTGTTTGTTTGTTTTTGGAGACAGAGTCTCACTCTGTTGCCCGGGCTAGAGTGCCGTGGCGTCAGCCTCGCTCACAGCAACCTCAAACTCCTGGGCTCAAGCTATCCTCCTGCCTCAGCCTCCCGAGTAGCTGGGACTACAGGCATGTGCCACCATGCCCGGCTTTTTTATATATATTTTTAGTTGGCCAATTAATTTTTTTCTATTTTTAGTAGAGACAGGGTCTTGCTCTTGCTCAGGCTGGTCTTGAACTCCTGAGCTCAAGTGATCCTCCCGCCTCGGCCTCCCAGAGTGCTAGGGTTACAGGCATGAGCCACCATGCCTGGCCTTGACCTTGGGTTTCTTAACCTCCACCCACCTCCCTTTTCTCACCTGTATAATAGCGAGTATAATAATAGTTCTTATCTCACAAGGTAGATGCTAATGTTCAATGAGTTACCATCTGCCAAGTGCTCTTGCCCCAAAGAAAAGGCAACTAAACGTTAAGAAATATTATTAACCCTTTGCACTCGCTTGCTTTTCTTCTCGATTCCGTTACTCTACTAGGGATTTAATTTTTTAAATACCCCAGATTTTACAAAACACGGCAGTAAAATAAAAAACTGGAGTTTCTTTTCATACAAACTTATTTATTTGGCTTTTTTTATATTTCAAATTATTGGTACATTCAAAGAGTAATTTTAATCTCTATAATTTTTGCTAACTGTGTCGAGTCACACTCGACATCCGAGTGCAAAGAGTTAAGTTACAGCCTTGCTTCAAAATCCTCCCATTTCCCCACCACTCTCAAAATAAACTTCACACTCTTGTCCTGATGATTGGGTCCTACATCCTCTGGCCTCATTCACCAATTTCTAGTCCCTGAACATAACCAATTCTGGCCTGCCTTGGGGACTTCGCACATGCTGGTCCTTCTCCCTAGAGGGCCTGTTCCCCACCTTTCACTTGGAAAGCCCCTTCTTGTTATTCTAGCCTCACCAGAAATGTCACTGCCTCAGAGAGACTTTGCCTGACCACATTGCCTACGTAGGAGACTGTGACTTTGTTCCATCATGGCTTTCTGGTTCTCGTACCGTCCTGGTCACAATCAGGGCTTACTGATCTGTCTGCTTACTTGATGGATGTCCCCATTCCCCAGTTGATTGCATGCTCCATGAGGACAGTCACCATCATGCCTGTACTTCCTAAGCCTACAACAGCAATAACTACTTGACGAATGAATGAATGAACTGGAAAGCTGGGAAAGCCACTCTCCTTTTGTGGTAGGAGAAAATGGAAGAGATGGTGAATTCCCAGAGCCACCTTGAGGTCAAGGGTATTCTGCTTTGGTAACTTCAACTTTCTTAAGGAAAACAGCTCTTAAGGGGCAACAACTCAGAGTAGAATGGGACTAAGTGGGGTCATAGAGAAGAGTGAGAAAGGAAAAATACTTTCAAACTGCGTCGAAGAGCAATGGAATTAATGTTTAATTCCACTGACCTACTTTAGACTCACTAAGCTCTACAAGTTTGTCTGTGGCCTTTGTTTCTTTTGCAAAGAGCCTCACCAGAGATTACAGCTGCTAACAATGTGTTCCCCATATATTGCTCCCCGGCGATTTGAAATGCCCCTAGAAACAGCTCTGTGTTGTTGCCTTGCAAATTATAACAGGTATTTGACATAAGGGCTTTAACATTGGGTAGCTATAGCTCAGAGTGTAACAGGTCATAGTGATTTCTATTTTTTCTTTCCTTTTCCTCTCTCTCTCTCTTTCTTTCTTTCTTTCTTTGACAGAGTCTCACTCTGTTGCCCAGGCTAGAGTGCGTGCCCTGGCATCAGCCTAGCTCACAGCAACATCAAACTCCTGGGCTCAAGTGATCCTCCTGCCTCAGCCTCCTGAGTAGCTGGGACTACAGGCATGCGCCACCATGCCCAGCTAATTTTTTTCTATATAGTTTTAGTTCGCCAATTCATTTCTTTCTATTTTTTTAGTAGAGACAGGGTCTCGCTCTTGCTCTGGCTGGTCTCGAACTCCTGACCTTGGGCAATCTGCCTGCCTCGGCATCCCAGAGTGCTAGGATTACAGTTGTTTACATATTTAAATAGTGAAAGGACAAAGTCACACAGTGTTGATGTGCTATATACATGATATGTCCTCCCCTTTTTATGGGAGGGGGAGGACAAAAATCTCAAGTGTCCTGAGAGTCAACAAAGGACAAGTAATCATGGCTCTTAAGAACTAATATCAAGAAATACAGATGCCCAAGGCTGGAAATACAGAGATGAAATCGGTACAGGGCAGGGTTTCTCGACCTTGGCACCAATGACATTTTGGATCAGATGATTTTTCACTGTGGGGAGCTGTCCTGGCATTTTAGGCTGTTGAGCAGGATTCGTGGCTTCTACCCACAAGACGCCAGTAGTGCTCTGTTACAACCAGAAATGCCTCCTGACACTGCAGAATGTTCCCTGGGGTGGGGCAGGGGTGAGGGTCACCATTGCCCCTAGTTAAGAACCACTGGTATTGACAATTCATTTGCTAACATTTCTTTAGTATTTCTTTCTGTGCCAGGTGTACTATATACATCCTCTCAGTTGCTCCTCAAAACCAACCTATGAAGTAGATCTTAACTCTATCTTCCTTTCTATGATGCTGGGTCATTTAGTCACTGCCTTCGATCACCCCATTAGGCAGCGGTAAAGGCCTGGTGCACAGTGGGGTTGGTCTGATTTCAAACCTTACGTCTAAACTATTATGCTATTAGGTAGAATTTTTCTAAATCGACATTTAATGGTGAGTCTTCTACAGCTTATGAAATTTACTTCAATCAGTTTGCTTTTCCTTTTGCAAACATTTACCGGCACCAATTATATATGCAAAGCAGCCGTATTAATTGACTGGGCTGGAGCATCTCTGCTGTCTACACTCTGTTTATCTCCCGAGATCCACTCTTCTCCTCCCTGCTCTGTGTTCGGGGATGTCGTTTTCCATCCAATCTCTCCATCAGCTTCCTTGCCAGCTGCTTTTCTTTTGAGCTCAGCCAAGGAGAGGCACCAGGAGGAGATCAGAGGATGCGAAGAGAGAGAGGTTGGAGTATTTATTCTACTGGCTCCCTTTCTGACAGACAGCAGTTCGGCATTTTCTCTAAATCCACAGCCCTCACTGGGTGGCTTCTCTTTGGGCTCCTGGCTCTCACTAATAACCTCCTCTCTTGCCTCTGCATGCCAAGGGCTCCCTTGTGTTGCTAGTCCAAGGTGCTATTGGTTTGCTAGCCCAAGAGCTAAACCATCTCTTGTTGGTTTCCCTTACTCTGCCCAGACTTCTTTAAATAATTCCTTCATTACACACCCCTTAATTACCCAGTCTGGGTGAGCCAGCTGTTTTCTGCCAGCTGTTTTCTGTTATGATTAATAAGAAGAATGAAATTAATAAAGGATGAGAGCCTAACCCTTGCCTTGGAAAATTTTCAACCTAATTGGTGGAACAAATATGGTCAAACCAAACAGCTAGTGAATTACATTGTGTAGACAGAAAATGTATACCATATGAATAATATTAATAGTAGCAATATAAGACTACAATCTTTACTATTCCTTGATAGTAATCCTTGAGCATCTACTTTAAGCCAGGGCATTCAAAGTCCTCCTCTCACTTAATATTGACAATAACCCTGTGAGGTGTATGTTAATGGTCTCATTTATGGTTGAGGAAATACAGAGATTGGGTAACTTATTTAAAGACATAATAGCTAGTAACTCTCAGAGCCTGTTACTGAATTTAGTGAGCGACATAGAGTTGACTTCAACTGCAAACAAATGTGATTTTAAAAAAGAAAAACATAAGAACAAACAAGTATTTTAGAGAGAATTGTTTCCAGTTGAAAAGGCACTAATTCGGATGACATTAATTCAGAAATTGTCCTTGCTCAGGCAAGGAATCGGCAACTTTTCCTGAATAAGATGCTGGAATAATTACTTCCTCTCTAACATTTACAGTCTTAATTGAGACAGTGAAGGCTGCAGTCCAGAAGCGATTACTTTTACAAATCGAGGGCTTTGGAAGTAAGGATTTCCTCAATGGACCTTTATTTCTGGAGCAGCAATTAATTCTTACATTTTAGAGACAGTTTGTGTTCATGTGATATTAGTGCATAAAATGGGTTGATCAGGGAATGAGACATTTTGACTCTGGGGTTTTGACCCTGCCTTTTTGATGCAACAAATGTTTTGATTACAAACATTGCTCAGACTTAAATCAACACCGAAGAATCTTCATCAAGGCAGTTGTTTCTTGGGCGAATGTCATTAAGCCAATTTAATTATTTAATCAAATTTCTATCCAGCACAGTTGAATCACTCCCAACTTTTCCATTTTCATTTCTATTTTACCAAAATTATTTTCATGGGGCGGGGAGCTCATTTCTCTAGGAAAACTTTAACAAATATTGGCTTCATCTGTCAGTTTTTATTCCCAATGATGTCAAAGATGTTTTGCCATGGTAAATTTTCTCATCGGCCATTATTTCTAAGGCTCATTTTCCTGGGTCAACTGTTGCACATCTGAATTTTGCCAAGAACATGTTATTTCCCATCAGTTTTCAGGCAATATCAACTTTTACCATGTGCAGTTTTAGGTATCCTCAGTTTCATTCCATGCTGAATATATTTCTAAGTAGAATAAAAATCATACATGAGATAAAATATTGAGAGAGCCGCATGGAAAAATTGGGATGCAAATTTTTTGAGAGTCATACTATCAAAAAAAAAAGAGTTGGAGAGGTGAAGAGGCAAAAACAGAAGAAGGAGAGTGAAAGCAGAGAAAAGGGAGGGAGACTGAAGAGCTCTTGGCTACTAATTCTCAAAGTCTGCAGAGTCAAGAGTGGGGTCAAAAAGTCCTGCTTCAGGCCTGGGTTGATTGGTATGGTGCAACATCATTCTTGATTTTCCTTAGCAGCACACGATGGTATAACTGCTTTTAGATTCCAACGCACACCAGTCTCCGGGTTTCCCTCATAAACTCCCTGGCCGTCCTTCTCAGCATCCATTGCTTATTCCTCCTCTTCTGTCTAATGTTCACAGCTGGGGGGTAGTGGGGTCAGAGCCCTGTCCTGGTTCTCCTTTTGTCAATCTCCTTTCTCTCTGTAGCTGTTATCCAATCCAGTGCCTTTAAGTGCCACCTCCTATGCAAATGACAAAACTGTCTCTCTACACTTAACCTTCCACTAAGCTCTAGACTCACAGATCCGATGCTAGTGCACACCTCTACCTGGACAGTGGTATGCAACAATGCATCTCAAACCTGACACAGCCCAGAGAACATTCTGGACTTTTCCATCCTAAACCTCTTCCTCCTCCACCTCAATAAACCATACCACTATGTGCTCGATTGCACGAACCAAAAAAAAAAAAAAAATGTAAGCCTTATTCTTGATTTTTCCTTTCCTTTCTTTCTCCCTCATTTAATCTATTGTCAAATTCTGTTGAGTCTATCAGCAAACACAGCTTGGATGCGTCTACCTCTTCCCACCTGTCCTGCTGCCACTTGGAGTCCTTGCCCCCATCTCCTCTTGCAGGAGTTCCCTTGTTGATGTCCCAGCTCCCACACTTGCGCCCCATACTTCCCAGATGTCAGTGATCTTTAAAAAAAGAAAAAAAAATCAAATCACGTTGCTCCTCCTATCTAAAACTTCCCATTGCACTTAGAACAACATTCAAACTGCTTTCTTCTGGCTCAAAAATACCCACGAGATCAACCCCCTGCCTATCTCGGTGATGTTATTACTCCGGCCCTCTGTCACATTTCAGTGACACGGGCTGTCTTTCTTTTCCTCAAGCCAGCCAGCCTCAGAGCTTGTCCTATCAGAGAGCTTTATCACTGCACTAGCCATTTCTTACGCCTGGAATACTCATTCCACTTAGCTCCACGCGACCGTCTCCTTCTGTCGTTCGGGTTTCAGCTGAAGTGTCACCACCCCTCGACTGCCCCATCTAAAGTAGCCCCCAGAACTGTCCATCACATCGCCCAGCTTTAATATCGTGCAGAGCACTTGACACTCTCTCATATGTTTCTTGTTAATTACTTGAGCTGTCTTCTGTCTTGCCCCACTAGAGCATCAGGTCAGGAGAAGAGGGATAAAGTTGTCTTGCCTACTGCTGCACTTCCATCACCTGGCACGGTGCCTGCCATCTAGGAGATGATGCATAATATCCATGAAATGAGTGAGATGGTGACAATACCATACACGCATCAGAATATAACGACATTATGGGCGTTTCTTTAACAGACCTTCACCCCCATCTTTCTGAACACATACCTTAGGCATGAAACATTATACTTTTGCTACGGTTGCCACAATAGAGCCACACACCTTCTTGGAACACTAGAATTACTTTCAGGTGGTCCTCATTGGCTTGCGTATTTTCTGAATCTAATTGCAACCACAGACCTGAGTGCCGTTTCTAACTCTGTCGCTGAGGAGCTGTGTGGTACTGGCCAGACCACTACCACCAGCTTCTGTTTTCTAATCTGTGAAATGATCTCCTTTAAGATTCCTTCCAGCATTAAACAGACAGTGAAGAGTAGTAGTCAAAAGCATGTGTTTGGGGCCAGATGGATCTGAACTTGTACCATTTTCTATCTGGGGGACCATGGACAACTTTCCTGACCTCTCTGGGCATCAGTTCCTCCTCTTAAGAAATGAGAATAATAATACTATCTACCCTCAAATAACTGAGTGCTTTTATTCACACATAAGCACCCAATATAACTACCAGTTAGTGGTAGTGGTCATATTATTATTATTATTACTACTACTACTGATATTATTAATGTCATCATCATTCATGAGATTCAGTTACTAAGAAGCAGCTCCTCAAATGCATGTCTACCATATATGAAAATCTTCGGGGAAATTTCAGATCTGATTAACTTTATTACTCTAATTGGTTCTTACCAATGGTCTGCTGCCTGTTCTTTCCCAGAGCTTGGCTTTCTGTTACTCAAGGAGAGAACAAAATGATGACTGCCATTATTCAGTTAAATTACAGTTCTGTGGCAGAATTAGTCTGCGCCTTTGTACACTAAGTGACAGAAGGTTGAATAACCGTACCCTGAAACCACAGCTTCACTCCTGAGGCTCTTTGTTCCCCGAGAGCTTCCTGTTCTGAATGTTGCATGGCCAGTTCTTCCATTCTCCACTCCCAGTCCTTAAGTGGAAATGCTGCTTAGTGGGGTGGTCGTGGGGACTCAGGACTCTTTTATGTGTTTGTGCCTAGCATGGAGCTGTGCAGAGAGGGGCTCGGTCCAGCAGAGCTTCCTTCTCCCCTTCCCATCCAAATGAGCCTGATACAAAATCCAAAGAAACTGGTAGTGGCCATGGGAGAACAAACCCCAAATCGGGGAATAGTACTTTATGTAACCAGGCTCTGTTTATAAATCAGCCCTTCCTAACCTGGGCCCTGTGAAATTGTAGTAGAATGGTTTAGATAGAAATACGTGCATCTTCTCTTGGGTGGGTGGGTGGGAAGAGACAGGGAGCAGGTTTCAGCTGTCACCAAATTTTCATGGAGGTTGATGCACCAACCAACAAAAGCTGAGTCAGCGATGTAAATTGCATAAAGGGTTGGATGTAGAGCGTATTTGAATCGATGAAGCCATATGCCCTACAGTATTGCTAATATTTAACTGATATTCAATATTAGTTCCATTAGTCCGGGCAGCCTAACATCTTTTCCTAATTATTGCTCTCTCCTCTTTTTTCCCTGCACATCCAACCCCCTCCCCCACCAGTCAATCTCATAAAAAATCCGTAAACCAACACTCTCCTGCAATCCATCAGCGCCGAGCATTGCGTAATCACCACGAGAGGAATCTGCTTGGCATGTCCGCCTCTCCAAAGCCCACACCGCCCAGGCTAGAGAGAAAATGAGTGCATTC
Source organism: Mirza zaza (assembly GCA_008750895.1). Lineage (NCBI taxonomy): Eukaryota > Metazoa > Chordata > Mammalia > Primates > Cheirogaleidae > Mirza > Mirza zaza. Next base: position 26,082 of record VSMD01096114.1, on the reverse strand, counting down.
GGCGCTATGGATTTACATCGGTTGCTTGAAAATAATCGCAAAAACCAACAGTTGTAGCTCAAGGGATGTGGCACATGACTGTCAAAAGCCCCAAATGACAAAGGCGTATGTGGATCCTTTCCCATCCTTCAACGCCCAGCTTAAGGCCCACCCAACTCTTCCTATAGCGTTCTCCAGTGGCCACCTCTCTTCCTCCTCTGACAGGCTGCCACCTAATGTTTTGCCCTGGCAAGTGACCAATAGTGACAATATTGTCACTGGCAACTCACGATGCTTTCATAGGTGCCAAAAGCTGGTGTTTATTAAATGCTCTTCAGTTGATTTTTGTTAGAAAGTCTCTTTCTCCCCCATATGGGGACAAGAATTATCTCTGAATGTTGTAATTTAAGCAAATTAATTTATAACGTTAAAAAAAATCTAAAAGGACATTATGCTGAAGTTCGAATTAAACTTTACATATATAAATTATTTGGCTTCAGAGTTTTAAAGCTTTTCGCCTACCTAAATGCTCTTCAATGGCTTAAGTATCTTAAATATGTATCTACCTATACTTCCTTCTAAAGATTAAATAATATATGTCCATTCCATGTAAGAGTATATATAAAATCACAATAGTATATGTAAAATCAAAATTATGTATCTTCTAATGTTTGCCAGCCGGCAAACAGTATTAGTATATAGAAATTTATTCCCCCATGTACATTTGCATTCGTAGCATTATAATTATTGTTATTTTTTGAGGCAGGGTCTCACTTTGTCACCCTGGGTAGAGTGCTATGGTGTCATCATAGCTCACAGCAACCTCCAACTCCTGGGTTCAAGCGATCCTCCCGCCTCAGCCTCTTGAGTAGCTGGGACTACAGGCATGCGCCACCACACCAGCTCATTTTTTCTATTTTTGGTACAGACGGGGTCTCACTCTTGCTCAGGCTGCTTTCAAATTTGTGAGCTCAAATGATCCTCCTGCCTCGACCTCCCAGAGTGCTAGGATTGCAGGCGTGAGCCACCATGCTTGGCCTGTAGCATAATTTTTTTTTATTTATTGGAACCATACAATAGTGTATGTAAAATCAAAATTATGCATCTTATGTTTAAAAGATATTCATTCTGAGGCAAATTATTTATATAGTAATGTCAAGTGAAAAAGAAAAGATACATAATGGTATACAGTATGACCTCAACCATGAAAAATATCCAAAAACAACTGGAAGGAAATGCACAAAATGTTAACATACAGTATTTATTTTGGGTGGTGGAAATACACATGACTTTAAATTTTTATATGCTTTTCTGCATGCATACGTTTTATACGATGAGCCTAATTTTACTGGTACAATCAGGCAAGTGTCACTTTTGAAAAGCCCTTTCTCCTTTATACATAAGCTGGCCTTCAACGGCGAGGTGGTGATGTTCAAATTGCCTGGCTGATATGCCCAAGCTTAATCAGCTGGTGAGTACCAGAGCTGAAATCTGAATCCAGAAACTGTCACTGTTCAGAAACGATTCCTTCCTGCTAGAAAACGAGTTAACGAAAAAGCCGTCTTTTCCATTCTGAATGAGCGTGCAGGTGCGGTCACGTGCCAAGAGCCGTGTGGCCTCACACGTGTGTGCAATCTCATTTTAAAGGCAGCAGAGAAAACTGGCATGCGGTGTTTCAGGCCACGGGTGCTGTCTAGATGGCCCCGTAGGTGTTATGCGAGTCACTCCCAGGAGACATTCAGTGGCTCAGAATGCACCTCCTTCCATCATCTGAAAGATCGCACGCGAGTTCTTCTACTGATGTTGGTCCCCTTTTCTAAACTAAAGGAGGGTGAGTGGATTCTCCATGGTTCCATTTCAGAGAGCTTAGACCAAGGGCGTGGCCCTGCAGGCAACCGATTTATGTATGTGTGCGTAAGACCCTTTGAGTTAGTGACCCTCTTGATCCCTGATTCCTGGTAGGAACGCAATGGGCTTGTTTCTGGGGGTGAAGGGGGAGCACAGGTGTTGAACGGTGCTGGTCAAAAGTGCCTGAAGTGGGTCACACTCCATGATGTCACTTGCTTTCCCCTCCAGGGTCTCTACTTGCCACATTCCCACTTTCTTTTCCTTTCTCTTTCTACCATTTGACTCTAAGCTCCTTTCTAGCAGAGGCTGCGCTTTGTTTACCAACAAATGGTGCATGCTTGCCTCGTCGAAGCACGCAAGCACATAGTAAAAGCTCAAAAAATTTTTATTGAACTAATGAACGAATGAATGAAACACATGGGGCCTTTTCTCTTTAATGACCACATGTCTTTTATCTCTGCACACAACTGGCACCTACTAAATGCATATTAACACCTTAACTGCCATGTGAGTTGTATTTAACTCACGCTAGTTTTGAGCCCAGGGCCTTGTGAAGTGTATGCAACTCACGCGTCTCTTCACCGTGGGAGCCATGAGAACTATTTTTCAAGTTGCATATAACTCAGGCACAGAAAACAACACATTTTTCATTAAATTAGAAAGGATTGTTTTGTTTTTGAAGTTTTTATTCTATTTTCATAATATAAAACACTGTGGCCCCAAGGAAAAAAAAATTTTTTTCTAGTGTGGCAGTCTATGTGTTAATTTTATGATTGAAGCTTTGAAACAAGGCAAAAGAGAGTTGCAACAGCACTAAATATACATATGCCCTTAAATCTGTGGGTAGGTTTGGAAAGTAAGTACTTGCAATATATCATCTGAAAAACTTATTTCCTCAGGCCTGTCAAAGTCATTGTTTTCTGGGCTAAACCATCAGTCTTTGAAAGGTTTCTTGATCTGGGTGTAGACTACATAATGTGCACACATAGAATTCGTACAGTTTCTGTATGTGTGTTCATTGTACTCCAATAGCATTTGCATAAAAATAACTGAATATATGAGAAAGTTAGAAGCTTGGTATCAAACACTCCTGCCTTATGTGTTCTGTTAAAGATTGGTCACGTTATGCTACTTCCTGGTTCTGCCTTTTGAATTTCTTTTTTTTTGGAGACAGAATCTCACTCTTGTTGCCCGGGCTAGAGTGCCGTGGCATCAGCCTAACTCACAGCAACCTCAAACTCATGGGCTCAAGAGATCCTCCTGCCTCAGCCTCCCAAGTAGCTGGGACTACAGGCATGCGCCACCATGCCCAGCTCATTTTTTCTATATATTTTTAGCTGGCTGATTAATTTCTTTCTATTTTTAGTAGAGACGAGGTCTCGCTCTTGCTCAGGCTGGTTTTGAACTCCTCACCATGAGCGATCCTCCCGCCTCAGCCTCCCAGAGTGTTAGAATTATAGGTGTGAGCCACCGCTCCCGGTCTCCTTTTGAATTTCTAACTAAACTGAGATAAAACAATGAATAGGGCTTTAAAGTAAAAGGCATGTTTTTCTGTAAGTCTGTGTCTTTCCCTCTTTCTCCCACCGGACTCCTCTCCGTCCCCGGGTCCAAGCCTTCTCTTCTTCAAGTAAGCAAATTCACCAAAAAAAAAAAAAAAGAAAAAAAAAGAAAAAGAAAAAGGTAAAGACTAGTGATAATTAATTTTTCTGATTGAATTAGAACAGCTATGGAGTATCTCTGAAACCTTCAAATTAATCTTTTCTTTTCATGATGATATGAGGAAGTTGAATGGTTAAAATATTTATTATCAATTGCTCATTTCATTTTCCAGTTCGAGCTGGAAGAGAGATCGATTTTTCTCCCTTGGAGAATGACTGTAGGGGAATGGACATATTTTTTATAAAGCTTTAAACCAACAAATGCATGATAGATTCTCTGACCTTCTCTTGCTATGAATACTTAGCATATTTATAAGAAATATAGGTATGTCCAAAAGGAAGAAAATGTGTTATGTATACCAAAGCCTGTATGTGATGGAAAAAAAATCCTTTTCCATTTTAACTATCCCTGGACCAGTGCCTCTTTAGGAAAAGCTTAAGCCAACTGCAGGCTTTGGATGCAGTCCCCAAAGAACAGATGACTAGAAACTTCTAGGGCTTAGAAGTTGTCACCCACTTCCCAATGCTACTGATCCTCAAATAAATTTGTTTACAAAGGTGGGAATGTCATTAGTCTCTGCCTCCCACTAACGTAACTTGTGTTAAAATGACTTCATTTCAAAGCATCATACGGAAATGACAGAAGAGGACTTAAAAAAAACAATTTGCAGCTTAGAACAGCCATTTAGAGCAAACATATTACTCCAGGGTGAGAAAACGGAAGAAATTTCCCTTTGATGATAACTTAAAAAAAAAAAAATTAAAATATAGAAACCAGGCATGGCTACTTAAAACCTTAACAGCACAGCTAAAGATGACCTCACTACCTTTGCAGAAACCTACCTTAATGCAGAATTGTATGTTATGCATTTAGAAAGCCTCACATTTTTCACAGGAGAGTTTTTAAAAAGCAGTTTCTCCTGGAGTAAACCAAACAGAGCTGACAACATAGTCATCACTCTTTTCACATTTCAGCATCTTGTGCTAATCCCCCAGCTCTCAAATCTCCAGGGTCTGAAGTGTCAAAGATAACGGAAGTCTACTAGTGACCCAGAAGCTGAGTCGAAGCCCAGGTATTCCTCCACTTCTACCTTATCAAAATGTTCCACCCAGAGCTGTGAATGAAGTGAAGGATCTAGTTGGAACTTTTCTCGGCCTTTCTCAACCTCAACCTAGAGGGAATAACATAAAACAGTCCAAGGCCAGGAAGGAAAAGCAAAGTCAAGTAAGGTCCCTAGGTCAAATGTCACGTGGAGTCTCTAAGGATTTGAACACCTCCCCTTCCCTAGAATTTAAAGCAACTCCTCTCACTTACGTGGAGAACCAAATGTCGACTGCCGAACCTTTGCTTCCTAAACATTGGGATAATAGAATATTTGATAGGCACTGCACCGTTTGTTTGAGTTTGCTCTCTGGCTAACTTCAGAACCTCATATCTTGAAAGGTCAGATACACAGTATTAAGGAAGGCATGTTCTTGCTGAGGGACTCTGGGCATCACGAATCAACCATGGCACACTGTCCCCTAAGGACCAGGGAAGGGTCTCCGCATGGCCCCGCCGGAAGCCACACCAGACAGCATTTTCATGTGACCTGCAATCCACATGCCACCTTTGCATTGCCTCATTAAGGCAGCAGGGCTCCCTGGGAAAGAGAAATAATCTTCTGGCACATTTTCGGATGTCTAAGTTTATGGGAACTCTTTGATTCCTTGAATATGCTGATTCTTTAGCCCTTTAACCTCCTAGAACCCCCTAGAGCAGGGGTTCTCAAACTTTTTAAACAGGGGGCCAGTCCATTGTCCCTTAGACCGTTGGAGGGCCGTTGGAGAGTGTGCCGCACATTCCACACATGCGCACTGTGGGCCCGGGATGAGTCGGCTGCTAAGCAGGACAGACAGCAAAAAACACCTGGCAGAACACCTGGCAGGCCAGATAAATGTCCTAAATGTCCTTGGTGGGTCGCATGTGGCCCGCAGGCGGGCCGTAGTTTGAGGACCCCTGTCCTAGAGCCATGAACCATGGGACAAAATAGCACTCAACCCCAGAGTTTCCTTTAAAGAGAAAATATCCATTCCATTAGATGGACTTCTTTGTTTACTCTCCTCTTCCAAGGATAAAGAGGATGGAGAGAGATCCTTAAGCAGGTAGCTTATTCAGTGTACTCTGTACATCAGCACGAAAGTTCAAGGAATTATCTAGTGGAAGCCAACATTTTGGGTCAGGAAGGTTGTCTGCTAGATATATTGGCGCAATGTGAACATCAACACAAGGTTCAAGCAGTTTCTAAATCAATTTTACTTAGAAAAAGAACGCAAATTGCATGTGAACTTCCAAGTTCAACTGTCTCCATTACCACATTTCCCGCTGAGGGAGGAGAAATAGGATGTGGTTTACAATGCTGCTACAAATCAACTCAAGGGCCCTTTAATAACTATAGTAATACCTTTTGTGCAGCCCCCACACACTTGGTTTAAGTGACTGAGTCCAACCCTAGGAATTTTCTAGCTAAAGCTTGACATTAAAATGCAGTGCCAAGTCCAGAGTGAGAAGCAATCCTCCCACTGGGAATAGCTTTTCCAATGTTTTCCTTGACAATTTAATCACCAGGCAAGACTTTGGATGGGAAAATTTCAAGTTATGGCTGCCAAATACAGTTGAAGTCTTAGCAAACTGCCATCAGACCCATTACTGCAGTGGTCTTTAAACTTGTCTGCATATCAGAGTCCTGAAGGGACCCTACTAGACCTATGGCATCAAAATCTCAAGGGAGGCTAAGCCAGGGACAGCATTCCTATAACTCAATAATAAAAAGTCAAACAGCCCAATTTATGAAATAAGCAAAAGTCTTGAACAGAGACTTCACAAAGGAAAATTCATGAATGGCTAATAAGAACGTAAAATAAGTGTTCCACATGAAACTACCATGAGATGCCACTACACACCTATTTAAACGGCCAAAGTTAAAAAGACAGACAACCAGTGTTGGAAAGAATGTGGAGCAACCACAACTCTCATACATTCCTGGTAGACAGGTAAATGGTACAACCACCTCACTTTGCATAACAGTTTGGCAGATGAAGAAAACACACACACCTACCTTGCAAGATAGAAGCTCCACTCCCAGCTATTTACCCAAGAGACAGGAAAACAGGTGTCGGCAGAAAAACTTGCATGAGAATGTGCACAGCAATTTTACTTCTAATAGCTAAAAACTGGAAACAATCCAAATGTCCATCAAAGGATAATGGAGGGATGAATCGGGTTCCAGCCATACAATGGAAAAGTATTCAGCCCTTCCAAGGAACAAACTACTGATGCACACAACATAGACAAACCTCAAGGGCATTATTGAGTGGAGGGAAAAAGCCCACCAAACACAAAAAGCCAGACGATGTATGTTTCCATTTGTGTGAAGTTTTAGAACAGGCAAAACCAATCTTTGGTGGATGAGATAAGAACGATGATTGGCTGCAGGGGTGGGTGGGCAGGGATTAAAGGTGAAGAGGCATCAGGGAACTTTCTAGAGTGATGCGAATGGTCTGTGTTTTGGAAGAAGCAGGGGTTATGTGCACATGTGCATTTGTCAAAATTCAGTGACGATCTGTTCATCTGAATGGATGTGAATTACCCCTCGATAAAATTAAATTGATAAAAGTTCCCAAGCATTTTCAGATTTACACTGTGAATCTCTATTTGAAAACCACTACGTCAAGGAATATTAAAAAAAAAAAAAGCATTGCAAATTTTTATTTTTTTGCTATAATCCCAAGATTTTGATGATGATGATATGCTCTCCACATGTTGGAGAAGCAAGGTTTGGAGTTGACACACCCACACACACACACGACAATCTGTGTGTGTGTGTGTGTGTGTGTTACAGTAAAGGGTTGATTCAGCAGGTCCTGATGTTCAAACTCTGCATATTCCAAAGAAAAGGATATGCCCCCTCCATCAGCTCCTGAGAGTCAAGCTCTGAACTCTCGGACTCTTCTGGCTGCTAAGAGTGTCTCTGTTTACCTGGGGCCACGCCAGGTAGTTTTATGCTAACCATGTGATTCATCGTGGGGGCCTTGGGCTGGAGACTGGGTGACTGAGGTCAGTCAAATGAGCACTCCATGCCCATGCAACCAATTCCCGATAAAACCCTGGATGACAAAAAGGCTTGAGCGGGCTTCCCTGGTTGGCAATATTCCCTGCACGTTGTCACACATCGTTGCTAGGAGGAGTAAACACTGTCACTCCACTGGGAGAGACGACTAAAATTGCACCTGGTGTCTGTGCCTTGGACTCTGTTCTCTGCACGTTTTCCTTGGCTGATTTTGATGCCTATCTTTTCTGTAATAAACTGTAACCACAAAGATAACAACTTTTCTCATTTCTGTGAGTCCTTCTAGGGGATCATTGAACTGAAGGCGCTCTTGGGGCTCTCACACCGATGCATACACACGCACCCCGATACAGATAAGTTGGAACTAAAGAAACAATCTTCCCCCTCTAACACGCCCCAGCTTTGCACACGGAGTGCCACTTACCACTGTATTACTGAGTGCCACTGAGTTAGCCACGGGCAGGGTACACTGACCAGCTCAACTGATCAACTGATGGTGAACAAAGATGCCAGGTACAACATGATCTTGAAATGCCTCTTTCATGTTGAAAAAAAATAGTTCTGCTTTCTTATTCTAAATATATTAATTACCATTTGTACAAGTGTATGTTTCTATGAACCTGTGTTTTTGATCTGTATTTTTCTAATAAATTACCAAGAGGGAGGGGAAAAAAGAAGCAATTAAAGTCAGTAGTGCAAATGGGAGCAGAGGGTTTTGGCGATGGCCAAATAAAATCCCAATGCTCCTATAATTACAGCCACAGGAGTATGATCCTGTGTTAGGTTAGGGGAATGGAATTTTCTATGCTGGCCTCAATCAGAAAAGGTACAGGTGGCCACCATACAGGGTGCTAAGATTATTATAGCAGCAGAGCTACTGTGCATTTTAATAAAGGAGATGGCCCTTCCCTGAAATATTCCACAAGCACAAAAGGACAGACGATCACGGCATCCTCCTTGACCTGGCCTTGTCTAGATTCACAGGGTATCTCTCTCCTCATTTTCAATATTCCATCAGTACCCTGTGGTTTTGCTTTCTCAGCCCCATGTTTTTCCCTTCAGAGTCCACCAATAAAACGTGGTTACCATTTCTTAGATTGTGTGTTTCTACTCTCGCTTACTAAAATATGAGCTCTGTAAGGACAAGGAAGATGTTTATAGCTCCTTATTTTATCTCCAGCAATTAATTTAGATCTGGTATCAGACAGCTATACCAGTGGAAGGGTGAAAGCCTGAAAAGTTGAGTTCCTGGAATGCAGCCGGCTCTTTTCTGCCTCAGGGCCTTTGCATGTGCCATTACCTCTGTTTGGGACAATCTTCCCTTTCTCTTTGCGTGATAATTTCTACTAATTCTTTCATTGTCACCCTAAACATTCCTCCCAGACAACCACCATCAGATTAGGTAGATTTTGACACTCTTTTCTTGCTCTTTTCTATTAGTTCTCTATCGCTATGTAAATTACTTCAAACTTAGTAACTGCTGAAAAACAATACCTATATATATATATATTCATTCTAGCTCTGTAGGCCAAAAGTCTGGGCAGGTTCAACTGGGTTGTCTGTTGCAGGCTCTCTGTATTAGTTTTCTAGGTAGCTCTAACCAAGTACCACAAACTGGGTGATTTAAGAAAAATTTATTCTTTAACAATTTTGGAGGCTAGAAGTCCAAACTCAAGGTGTTGGGCAGGGCCAAGCTTCCTCTTCAGAGGACTCTAGGGAGAACCTTCCCTGCCCTCTCTCAGCTCGTGGAAGCACCTAGCATTCCTGGGCTTGTGGCAGCGTCACTCCAATCTCTGCCTCCCTCTGTCTTCCCTCCCTCATACTGGGTTAAGAACTACCCTAGTGACCTCATCTTAACTTGATCACATCTGCAAAGACCTTGTCTCCAAATAGTGACGCTTTCATAGGTACCAGGTGTTAGGACTTCAACATATCTTCTTTGGATGGGTAGGATTCAATCCCTATCAGTTTCACAAAAGCTGAACTTGAGGTGTCTTCTGCATGGACTCTTTCTGGAAGCTGTGGTGAAGAATTCACTTTCAAGCTCATTCAATTTGCTAGCAGAGCTTACTTCTTTCTGGTTCTAGGAATGAAGTCTCTGTCTCCTTGCTGGCTGTCAGCAGGGTGCTACCCTCAGCTTCTAGAGGCCACCGGTGTTCTGTATCACACGGTCCCTCCATCCTCAACCCAGTGACAGTGCATCAAATCCTTCTCACGCTTAGAATCTCTCTGACTTTGCCTCTGGCTCTCAGCTGGGGGAAATTCTCTGCTGCTAAAGGACTCATTAGATTAAGATCACTGAAATAACATAATTGAAGGAGCGAGGTCTTATGACATTCATGGGTTCTACCCACACACAAAGCAGAGCAATTATATAAGGGCAAAGATCACCGGGGGCACTCTTATAATTCTGTCCATCACATCATCCTTGCTGGTTTCTTTTGCAGCTTTCTTCAAACACCTCATTATTTACTCAACATTGTCTTTTGTGTTAGACTGTAAGCTCCATGAAGGTAGGGAACAAATACTTGATATTCCCTGCTGGGCACCAAGCATGAGACAGACTAGGCACCCAAAAGAATGGATGGATGGATGGATGGAAAAATGGATGGATTTCTCCTGATTCAATATTGCAACTGACCCATTAGCTCATTACCAATTGCTCACTTAACCAATTGCTCATTAGATACAGAGACATTAAGAGACATGGCCTTGGCTGATCAGACTTTTGTTTTCAGGCAGGAAAATGGTGGAAAGAACTTGAGTTTGCAGATTAGAAACCCAGACGTCAAGATTGAGGGAATGAATCCAAACCTTGACTGACAACAGTCAGAAACTTGCAGATGCTTAAGTTCTGTCACCACTTAAGAATGGCTTGCCATTCATTCTGCCAGTCCGTCATGGTTTCTCTGGGGATATCTATTACCTTTCCAAAAAGTTAATACATACAGACAATTGTGTGACAACTAATGAGAAAACAGAATATGTGTTTTGTGGCTGCACTGACTCAGCTGGAAACAGGCATACATGTGCTGCTGGAATTAAAAACTTCCAGTTAGGGTGGGCGTGGTGGCTCACACCTGTAAATTTAACATTCTGGGAGGCCAAGGCAGGAGGATCGCTTGAGGTCAAGCATTTGAGACCAGCCTGAGCAAGAGCGAGGCCCCATCTCTACCAAAAAAAAAAAAAAAAAAAACAGAAAAATTATCTGTGCACAGTGGCACATGTCTGAAGACCCAGCTACTCCAGAGGCTGAGGCAGGAGGATCACTCGAGCCCAGAAGTTTAAGGTTGCTGTGAGCTACGATGACACCACTGCATTTTAGCTGGGGCAACAGAGTGACGCCCTATCTCAAACAAAAACAAACCCAAAAACACCCCTCCACTCAACCCTCAACCGTATTGCTAAATGGATAAATAGCAGCCTCCCTGCCAGCAAAAAATCCTGAACTCGTTGGAAAGAAACATTTTTACAATGCTGCATTTCTGATGAAATAATCAGACTCGTATATTCCAAAGACTTCCAAAGTTTTTCCTCATTGAGGGTAATACAAATGGCTACCTTGAATTATATTTCCCCTTTGGGTGACTCAGTGCAACATGATTTTTAAATGAACTTTTAAAATAGCCTTTTTAGACAAATGTAAGAAAAGTAGTTAGGGCCAGAAAGCCTGCAGCTAATAGAACAGCAGACTTCAAAGAGGGGGCAAGATCAATGTGTATCTCCAGGATTAAAACACACAGCTGTAGTTTGCACATCCAAATACGTTTCAAGGCCACCTCCCCTCCCTATTTCCCCCTAAAGGCCTAATCCTTTGATTGACAGTTATAGCCCTATCAGAAAAGCAGAATACATTTATTCTGATGCACTGAAGGAGGCAAGCCTTAATCTGTTTAATCGTCTCATCCGTGGTTTCTTTGAGTAAAGGAAAGCAATTACTATTTCGAGTCCTGCTGGTTGCCCTTCCTAGGAATGAACTGACTGGGGGTTGGGAGGCCTGTGAGTTGCATCTTGCTGGATCATAGCGGGGGCTGCAGGTTTACCAGTTGCATGACAGCCTAAGGTGACACTGTCCACGTTTTCCTGCCAAGGCTCTTCTCCGATTCTCCATCTCACTCCTCCTCTTTGCAGATATTATATAACACACAAGGGGGGAAAAATGGCCTGATGTAATCTCAGATTAGGAGGATTCCGACAAAGAACCAAATCCAAACTGATACCCAAGGTTGACACTGGCATTGTCATTCAACTGATTCTGAAATACTTTTCAGCTTGGACATTGGCACCTCTTGCTATAACCTCAAAAAAAAAAAAAAATGAATGTACCTTCATAGATAACATTTCAAAACCCAGCCAGATATCTGATAGAAAAGTAAAGCTACTGATGTTTGTATAATGCATGAATATTCAACAGTTATTATCTTCTAAAAATGGAGTCAATTATACAGTTGGTGGCAGCAACAGATTCAGTAGCACCTTGAATCTGGAAGTCAAGTTTGAGGCTATGGCAATAAATCTGACTTCATCTATATGCTGCAAGAGTGTTCTCTCCAATGTTGGAAGTCAGAGAACATAAGAAGACTGGAGGGTGAGCTAATAAAAAGAAATCTAAGATTATACACCTTGTCAGGAAATCCAGGTTACCAAAGATCATTAAAAGAATCGCATAGGTTTACATCTTGGGCTCCCCGTCTTGCAAAAAAAAAAAAAAAAAAGATATGCACAGTGACAAAGAAAATACTTCAAGTGATTTTCTATTGCTCACAGCACAGGTGAAATACATCAGTACTATTTTTTTTTAAAAGATAATTTTATAAAGCCTATAGTTTATTCTTCAATCAAGAACTGATGTAATTTGGTGTATTTAAAGAGAATAGGCCAGGGACTGAAATATTTTAATTCCCCCTCTCTAATGAGAGGTTCTTTGCAGTTCTTCTAAGAACACTTGTTTTCCCAAGCTTCCTTCCCCCACATTTTCTCCCACGTACACATGGTAAAAACAGTGCGTAAGGTATGCCTGCCTGGTTAAAATATTATGCGTTGGGGGTGTAGCTGGCTTCGTGTGCATACACACACACACTTGCATGTCTAGTATGAAGCCCCTAACTCTAAATTTGCTTTCTTTTGCAAAAGACTCACTTTTACACCGGGAAATAACAAAATGGGCTGTGCACATTTGTCAAATATGCTTGATAATTTCAAGCACTTCTGTTTTACATTGCCTGTTTAGACATGGTTTTCTGTCGACCAGGAGGTCAGTTTCTGGAAGGTTAGAGAACTCAGTTTATTTTTTGGATGGAGGAGCACCTCATTTCTTATTAGCTTGGAGGGGAATGGGCTTCCCTTTGGTGAATACCCAAAGTCAGGTATATTATTAGGCAACTGATGTCCTTATAATTAGGGGCACCCGAAGTGTGATACCCCAAACTGGTGGCAGCAGCACCTGGGAGCTTATTAGAAATGCAAATTATCCAGCCTCACCCCAGACCTACTGAATCCAAAACTCTGGGGACGGGGTGCAGGGTGGAGGTGGTCAGTCCAGCAAGCCCTCCAGGGAGCTCTGATGCCTGCTCGCGTCTGAGAACCGCTGCCTTCTAATCATCGAAACCTCAGGGATGCCTTATGAAGTGTGGACGGTCATCTCCATCGTCAGCCTTTCACAGATGAGGAAAGTGAGGCTCAGAATGGTAAGGCCATTGGTCACATAGATGCTCAATAATGAAGCTGGGATTTAAACTCTAGTTCAGAGGTCCTCAAACTTTGCAAACAGCCCCGCCTCGCCTTGCCCCGAAGTGAAGCATCTTCCCAGGCACAGAGGTGCAATGGCCCTTTGTATGTCTACACTTGCAAGTCAAACCTTCCCAAAGCCCTCATTCCGACAGAGATACAGAATCGTACACTTGAGCTGGGAGGTTTTAGCAGCAGTTAAGACATCATGGGAGTAAGCCCAGGGTGACAACAAGACCTTCAAATTCCTTGGCCTCAAATAGGGAGGTCTGACTACACACAGGTCATGGACTTATTGAAAAATGGGCTGCCGTTTCTGATCCTAAAGTCTCATGTCGCCTTGGGAAATAGCTAACTTTTTGCCTTGTCCCAAGAATCCTGAGCCAGGTGATAGAAGAGATAGTGGAGGCTGGAGAGCTCTCAGATTCTGATGGAACTATTGAGAAATTTCTGAGACATAAGCACTTTTTCTCTGGCTATGTATTCCATGGATCGGAGTTATCAAGAAAGAAGAGATGGTCTTAGAAGTTAGGAGAAGGGTTTGCTTCACTAGGAGAGCCGGTTTATGTTTTCATGGAAATTGATATCATGGTACATGTAAAACTGGTGCGATTTGAACTGGACTGATGGACTGTATCAAGGTCAGTTTCCTGGTTACGACACTGCCCAATAACTATGCAAGATGTTTCCATTGGGGGAAAATAGGTAGAGGGCATGTGGGATCTCTCTGTCATATTTCTTATGACTGTGTAGATTCATAATTATTTCGAAATAAGATTAGAAAAGTTGGTATCATGGCAAAAAAGTCAGAAAAAGGTCCAGGAAAAGTAACCTGGAGTCATACTAGTTCATATCTTTGCATGTCATCCCTGGCTGGGCCTTCGAGTCTCCATAGCTCCTGAGCAGATGAAAGGGAACCTAGCCACAGAGGGGGACTGTCACATCACTCTTAACCTTCTGCAGACATCGCTGGAACATAGATGCTCACAGTTTAAGTGACACTCTGATGGAGGATCTACTTGCTCTGGTAATTAGTGGGCACGTCTAGCACCCATCCCTGGGTTGCTAGGCGACGTGGCCCCTCTGCTATTTCAGTACAGCCTCTCTCAACCCATTCCTTCCTTGAAAGGGGTGGACAGGTTGTGGGGAAGCGATCTCTGTTGGAAAGAAATGTGCCAGTTGCTGTCTATTCAGTTCTTTTTTATTTTTTTTTCCTCCCTGAGCTGCCAGACAGAATATTTAAAAATACACCTAAGCTGCTGCTGGGAGGCAAGACTTTCACATCAACAGGCTGCAAGTTAACGGTTTTGATGGGAGGCTTGATGTGACATACCACATCCCAGCAGATACTTTGATTGCCAACAATATCAGACAGCGCACTGCAGAAGGGTGGGGGCTATTTCTTGATCCTTGCCCCCCGTTAGGTAACGAAATCTATCTCGTAACTGGAAATGCAATATGGTCCCTAGCCACATCCTTCCCAGAAGGCTGAAAATGGGATGAATGCTTCTGGTGGTTGTGAGTTGTAGAAAAACAAGTCAGGGTGGCTACTTTTTAAGCAAATCTTGGAGGCTGGACACAGTGAAAGAATAGGCTTGTTGGGAACACTCATTATGCAAAAGACTATCATTTAACTCTTGCAGCGCTCATGAGGTAAGTGCCTTAATACCCATTTTATTGATAATTGGGTATTAGAAATGTGAAATCCTTTGCCCAAGGTCCCACGGCCAGAGAGGAAGTGGTGGGGTCGGGCCTCACACTCGATCCCTTTGGTCTTTAAATTCATACTCCTAGCAATTGTGCTGTGTATGTCCTGTAGACTCTTCCAAGCCTAGATTTTTATCAGACCTATGAATAATCAGAAAACTCTTCTTTTGAGTAGCTTTGAAATTAAATCAGATACAGGGGAGGGGGGTTCCCAAGAGTTGAGAGAACCAAAAGTCCTTAATAGATCAAAACAACTATCTTGGCCCAGATGGCCCAGATTAAGCCATATTTAAAAAAAAAAAAAAGAGGGTGATTACAGATCTGTGCCATTTACAATTCATTGTAAAGAGCTTTGCCTCCACCACTTAGAGTAATCATTATAATACCTCCCATGCACACAGCGCTTTAGGGCTTACAGAGCACTTTCATCACATCTATTATCTCATTTGATCTTCATAATAATCCTATAGAGTCAGCAGAACATTTCACAAATAAGGAAAATGAGGTTCACAGAGGGTAAATAAATCATCTAGACGCACAGGGGTCCTCAAACTTTGTAAACAGGGGGCCAGTCCACTGTCCCTCAGACCATTGGAGAGTGTGCACTGTGGGCCCGGAACGAGTTGGCTGCTAAGCAGGACAGGCAGCGGCTGCAAAAACACCTGGCAGGCTGGATAAATGTCCTCGGCGGGCGGCATGTGGCCCTCGGCCGTAGTTTGAGGACACCTGGTAGAGCACTGGTTTTCAAAGACAGAACTCCCATGTTTTGGCTGGGACGCTGTGTCCTGGTGTGGGGTTGTTGTGTGCATTGCAAGACCTATAGCAGCCCTGTGCTCCACCTGTTAAGGGCCAAGAGCTCTGCCTAGTCATTGTCACAACCCCAGCTCATTCAGCATTGTCAAATGTGCCCTAGGGATGCTGAACTCTCCACGCCCCATGGAGATCCGTTGGCACCTTGTGCAGGTAAAGGTTAGGTGTGACACTTCTTGTGATTCATGCAGCCAGGCCTCCAGATGGCAAATCTACACTTTCTACCACAGTGCTATTTTAAGCCATCAAATGTCTGCGGTAGACAAACCTACCAGGGTTGGGTGATGTCTATAAAACCGCTCCCATTGTGTCAGTCATCAGGGAAAATATATTAAAGCAACCAGGCAAACAGGTGGGATTATTCACAAGGTACTGGACAAATGACCAACTGGTCATTGAGCTCGTAGCTTTCGCCATAACAGCTTTTTAAAAAACAAAATAAAACAAACAGAAGCTACCAGAATCTGCACTAAAAGGACAAACAGATACAGAAAAGCCTTATGTATCTCAAGGTTTAGGCCTAGGTTTGTCTTGCATTTCAGTGACCTTTCAATATTCTAATTATATCTTTACATTTGGGGAAGCAAATTAGATCTCTATTGAAGTATGCTTTTAATACCTCATAAATATATACTAACACATTTTAAAAAATTCCCTTCTACTTATTCTGCTTAGGAGTTACATTTCCATTTTTTTCTGTTGAAATTGCAAATTGGCTGCTCATGGACCCAGTCCTACCAATAAACAGGAATGCTTGCTCTGGGCTATGTTTTCTTTTTAAGGATTTAATTTTGATTTCCTTTAGTTGACATAAGCATATTCCATTTCCTCACAGCCTCCACCACTTCCGACAGTTTTACATTCCGTCTACCTTAATCTTTTCTCTCTCCCTGTATTGAATTGGATGGCCACGTAGAGATGCTTACTTTAAGGTTGATTATTTAAGAAAAAAAAAATCTTGAGGATTAATGCAAATGGTGACATATCAAGATCTTAGAGGCCTGAGAGCTAATGGTTTTAAAAATGTGCCAGCTTTTCACCTACTGAGACCTTGGTTTCCCAGGATAAAAAATGAGCCTAGTAGAGTTGGCAGGTTCTAAATCTGCAGATTCAACTAACTGTGGACCAAAAATATTTTTTAAAGAACAATTAAAGATGGCAACACAATAAAAAAAACACCAATTTTAAAAATACAGCATAACAGCTATTTACGTACCATTTGTATTGTATTAGGTAGAAGTAATCTAGATTTGATTTACTGTATATGGGAGGATGCATGTATGTTTCATGCAACTACTATGCCATTTATTTAAGGGACTTGAGCATCTGCGGATTTTGGTATCTGTGAGAGGTTCTGGAATCCATCCCCCCGTGAATACCTAGGGATGATTATATTATCATCTCACCCATGCCACAGGTTACTGTGAAGATTGAGTGAAGAGATAAGTGAGAAAACACCTTGATGAAGCCCAGCATGCAGTATCTACCCACTCGTGGACCCTACTATCCACTAGACAGCCTTCGGGGTGCAGCATCCACCTACCCATCAAGGGCCAACAATTTACCAGACACCCTTCTGGGTTCCGGGCCAAGAATAATGAACAAGTCAAGCCTTCATGGAACTATTGTGTTTCCCTAAAAATAAGACAGGGTCTTATATTTATTTTTCCTCAGGAAGACACCCTAGGGCTTATTTTCAGGGGATGTGTTATTTTTTTTAAGTATGGTACAACCATCTACACTGATTCAAATAGAGTAAAGTCATCTTCTTCTGGAACATCATCATCACTCTCCAAACCCCGAATTCCATCCTGAATGTCTTGCAACTCTATTTCCTTTGGAACCATTGGCCCCAATCTCTCCTGTCGAGCACTAGAGCTGTCATGGGGCGGATGAGAAGGGCTGCTAGTGTTCTTTCCCGCTCCGCGACGACACGCATGGGTTGTGCAGATGCGCTGCGTAGCCACGCCCAGCACTAGGGCTTATTTTCATAGCCACGCCCACCACTAGGGCTTATTTTCATAGCCACGCCCATCACTAGGGCTTATTTTCATAGCCATGCTCATCACTAGGGCTTATTTTCATAGCCACGCCCATCACTAGGGCTTATTTTCATAGCCACACCCATCACTAGGGCTCATTTTCATAGCCACTCCCATCACTAGGGCTTATTTTCATAGCCACGCCCATCACTAGGACTTATTTTCATAGCCACGCCCACCACTAGGGCTTATTTTCATAGCCACGCCCACCACTAGGGCTTATTTTCATAGCCACGCCCACCACTAGGGCTTATTTTCATAGCCACGCCCATCACTAGGACTTATTTTCATAGCCACACCCAGCACTAGGGCTTATTTTCATAGCCACGCCCAGCACTAGGGCTTATTTTGGGGGTAGGGCTTCTATTGTGCACATGCTTAGAAATCCTGCTAGGGCTTATTTTATGGGTAGGTCTTACTTTCAGGGAAACACAGTATTATTCACTCTCTAGTTTTATACTCAAGGTTAATAAATACTTTACTCATTTCTGACAGCCATCTCTTTGATGCAGGACTGAAAACTATTTCCTCTTGAGAAGAATGCAATATGGAGACAAGAGAAATCAGAAGAGATGCTGAGTTTCAACCTCCCACTTGGTTGTAACATTCCTGCTCAACGGCCGACTCGTTGTCAATAAATAGGAGCATCTTCTCTGCTGAGATTTCTTCCCTCTCTTCTGCCCACCTCCACCAGGTGGACAGGTTTCCCCTCTCTCTGTTCCTATACCCTCCTGTGCTTAGCCCTAGTAAGGCACCTATCACATTATATTGAAATCGTTCCATGACAGGAGACGACAGGCATATTCACACAATATCATGACACCGATGGAGGTCTGGCGCCAAGTAGGCCCTCATCGTTGAGATCTGTTGAAAGACCCAACCGATGCCCATCTTTGAAATGATTCTCTCTCTCCTCTAGCCCACAGCAAAGCAAGTCGTCCAAGTTGCTTTTCCAGGTTTTGACATTTTTTACAAATCAGGATTTTCTTTAATGTAAGAGAGAACATTTACCCCCAGCTGAGTTAAAAGCTTTTGCCTAGTCCACTTCAATGGCAATTATCTGCTAACAATCTTTTTCCCCCCTTGGATATGCATATCAGCCAAATTGGAAAGGCTGAAAATACTTGGGCTGTTGTCTTTGATCTCCCCTCCTGCGTTTCCCTAGGAGAGGAATATAGTAAAAGCAAGGTGGAGGGCTAATGGCTAAGAGTGCAAAAAGCTAAACGACTTATAAACTCCACAACCCCCCTCAGTCATAAACAAAGTCTTCTTAAAGGAAATTGGGGCTACATGGCTGCACAAATGTGACTTAAGAAATCTTCCAGTACATGTTTTTTTTCAGTGATGTTAAAGTCATCGTGCTCACTGATGGGGTGTGCTGGACCGAGCTATTTCTCTCCTAGGATTCCACATGTTCTGTGGGTGCTTGATTAGATTATTCCTACCTTAGGAAGGCACGTGCAAACACACACACACACACACACACACACACACACACTCACGAGATCTTCTCATCCAAGTCCAGGCTATAGATGCCATAGAATATTTCTATTATCCAGCCAGTCTTTTTATAAATGGATGTAGAACATCCTCACATATCCTCATGCAAATTGTGGACTTTGCCAACTGTCAGCCCTGGAACAATTCCAGTTTTCTGGGGAGGATTTATTTCTTCCTATGCACAAATGTCAAAATGACTGCATTTCCTAGATGTGGCATTATAGACAAGTGTATACATTTCAAAAAGTATGCCCAGGAAATTTGCTTCGAAACAAGGCCCACCATTTTAAGGGCAGCAGTGCATGGACCTCCCAAAATTCCTGGGAGTTTTTAAATAAAGACTACCCACTTCTAACCATAGATATGATAATAAGCATGATCACTAACATCTATTGTGTGTTATGTGCTAGATGCTGTTCAGCACTTTACATATACTTAACATTAACTACAACGAGTTTTCGTGAGAGTTATCTTCATTTTCCAAAAGAGGAAAATAAGGCACAGAGAGGTGAAGTAACTTTTCCAAAGTCACACAGCTAATAAGTGGCAGAGACCCTGTCACACCCAGGCAGTCCGACTTCAGAAACCACACTCTGGTCCCCTACATTAGGCTGCTTCTGTGACAATAGCTCCATTATCATAGCCACTGAATAGAGACTCAAGACGTTGCTTTGGTCCTTTGGAATGAGCGTTGAAACCTGGATTGCAGGCATGGATCAATGATCGAACCGCTGTGAGGTCTTAGATGAATCGCTTAATCTCTTTTAACCTTCACAATCCCATTTGATTCACTCATAAGGAAACACAGGTGTTTGTAAAAATTAAGGCCACAAATATGACCTTTTTTGAGTGCAAAGTCCATAAATATATTCTCTACCGTATCCTAAATACCAAGAACTAAAGTAGGAAGTGCTAAAAAAAATATTTGCTGAGTAAAATCAACAAAGGAAAAATCACTACATGAAATGCATAGAATTCAGCAAACCTTTACTGCACAGCTAATCTGAGTTTACTGCTTACTGGGTGCTATAAGCCTAACATAAATAATTTCATTAAGCCTTAGTGCCAACCTGCAGTGTATTTTTATTCTCATTCATTTGGAACAGAGGTGAGAAAACAGAGGTACAAAAGGGTTCATTGTCCAGCCCAAGATCTCATGGCTAACAAGTATCAAAGCTAATTTTTGAACCCAGGTTTCCTCTAGTCAAGACGATGAGAAGACAGAGGCATCTGCCTCTTTCATAAACAAGCTTACGTTTCATTATATCGCATTGTCGATAGGTAAGCGTGTATAGAAGCAACAAATTGAGACCTTTGGATGAAGAATCATAAAAGAAAAACAGAACCAACACATGAGGGTAAGAGTAATTCTGCACAGGTTTGTCAGTGCTAGTCTTTCTAAATCCTGGCTACATTTTAGAATCATTGGGGCTCGGTTCTATTCGTTTAAAAAAAATAACCCCAGGTAATCCTTACTGTGCAGCTAAGTTGAGAGCCACAAATCCACGCCATCCTCTTAAAGAAGTGTTTATGTGAAGCTTTAAGGGGTAAGTAAAGTCGCAATATGATCTCAGAGGAGCAGAAAAATTAAAGGACTTGCCCAAGGCCGTAGAGTATGATAAAGTCAAAGTCAGAACAGAATCCAGAAGCCCTGTGCCTAGACCTCAGGGGACTTGTGGGATAAAGACACTGCCACTACAATAGACAGTATAAAATGTGTCCAGGAAGGTAGCCGGATGCCGCCAGAGGATGCTGCAGAGAAATAAATTTCACCTTTGGAGCAGAGTTTGCACCCAGCATCTTAAATTTCAGCTTGATGCGTCACTTGGTGCCAGTAGGACTACGAAGTGGAGTGCGAGGAAGAATCTATTGAACTGTGCCTCTCTTCACATCGCTCATCATCAGGCTCCGATGTGAAAACACCAAGCCCTGCTCAGTCCGTATCTGCAGATCCCAGACGCAGGAAGACAAGCTGCTCCGCTGAGGCGTCGCCTCCTCGCGGGATGGATGGAGCCAACTATCGCAACTGCTGCAAAATCTCCCGTCTCGCAGTCATAAAACTAAAAGGCAGAGAAGAAGGGGGCCATCTGCTCCGAGGTGGCTACAGATCCATCTCCTCTTGGATGGAATGAAGAACCCCTCCGCTTCCTTGGAAAAACAACAACCACCAACAACTCCTTCTTGTTCATTTTTGGAGGAACTGCTTCATCTAGGTACAGAGTGTTTTAAACACACTTGCGTGTCTAAAATTAGGAAAGAGTAAGAAAGCCATAAGGTGCCTTCTTTTTGGCTCCAAGTTTTGTTTGTTTTGTTTTGTTTTTTTTTTTTTAATGTCTAGGTTTAGGGAGAGTCGAGGCCACTTTTCTTGACTAGGAGAAGACATAGCACAGAATTTTCTACTATTCTTAGATATTTAACAACGGAAGGTTTCAACTATTATAGCTACTGGTACCTTTTAATACTGCTTCTATCCTGGAGAAGATATTCATTCAACGTTCTGGGCTTTGCACTAGTAGAACATAAAATGGAATCTTAAAGAATGGATATTAAAGAATAAGGGTTTGCAGAATGGGCTCCGCAGCGCATTGTAGAGCTTCAGAATCCCCGATAGGGGGCATAAGGGGGCCCCTCTCCCTCCACACTCTGTCCCCCAAAGGAGAACATCTCCATTTTTATCTGTTTATCTACTGGAGTTCCATGCAAGATTGCTTTTTGAGAAAACTATTTCCTTTACTAAAAACTACCAACTGGGGAAAAAAATCAGATCATGAACCATGGGTATAGTATACACTCATTTTCCAAAATAGGCACGTATGTGCATTTACAATGCACACCAAAAAAAAAAAGGATCCTAGAAATACATGGACCAAATTATCTCTTACTGATGTGATTGGTAATGATTCATACTTTTTTCTATTCTGCCTATTTGTATTTTCTCAGTTCTCTGTCATGGGTTTGTATAGGAGGAAAGAACATCACAAGTATAGGTAAAAGAAAAAGGCAGGTTTTCAGCAGATTTGGAGCTATAAGGACTTTTAGGCAACGTGGAGGTGTGTCGGCCCCCATACAACACGAGGAGGTGCTCTCCTGGACGTGTCGGTTGAGAATGATACCCTATTTCCGGTCTGGAAGATTTGGGGCAGCCCAAAGCTTATACATCCATAAATGAGACAAGCTGTTGGGCTTTCAACTGGCCCCACTCGCCATCCCTAGAATGACCAAGCATCATTTCCAACTGGATGGAGAGGTGAGATACCCAGCAATAGACAGTTCAGACTTAGGGGATGGCCCAGCACACCGGAGCAGATGCTCTTGTTTTGTAGAATAGAGGCAGAGAGAGGAAATCACTACTGAGGCCTATATCACACACTGGTTATAGAAAATTGGACTAGATCCTTGGTATTAGCTCTTCTAAATCAAGGAGGTGCCGACCCTTTTTTGACGATTACCCGAGGCAAGAACACCAACTTTGGGGTCAGACATTTGTCAGAGCCTTGGCTATACCCCAATCAGCTGCAACCCTGGGGAAGTCACCTACGTTGTCTACGCCTCACCTTCCTTATCTGAAGCATCAGGGTCAAATATTATTGTACAGTGTTACATCTGACATGTATGCGATTACTAGATCTAATAATCCAATATTAAGGCTTAGATCCAATAATCTCATTGTACGTCAGCTAACATGAGGCTGGACCTTACCTGGGCTCACCAAGTATTCGCTAGTATTATCATCGAATTTCTTTTGCTCCTCCCATCTGTCTGCTTTTCTTGGAAGCATCAAAACTGTATTTAATTCTAGGTCTAGTCAAGTAATAGAGGATTACCTAATGGTGTAGATAAGGGGCTTACTTGGCATTTCGGAAAACTAAGGCAAGAGGCTCTACTGTTCGCCCAATCACAATTCTCTTACACAAATACGCAGTGGTAACAGTGAGTAGTATTATAATTTGCCCTGTTATCAGAGTTCAGATATGGAACTTTACTTCCATTTTCCATTGGCTTGAAAGAAGGGATAATGGGTTGAAGGAGCAAGGTTCATTGTTTGGAATATAAAGTATAAAGCATAATAAAACAGAGACTTTAAAATATAATTTAAATCAAAAGCTCTCTAAATCTTTGCAAAACATAAATCTGTTTTATAAAGAAACACTACCCTAGTGGTAGCATTTGAATTGGAAAAATGTAAATTAGAGCACTTATTTTGGTTTCATGCAAATAAATGAAGATATAGAAGAGGGTAAAGTTATCTTTCCCCATTGACTATTATCTTGAAATAAACACAGAAGGAAGTGCTATTGCAGGCTACTCTGCAGCCAATTAAAATAATCAGGAGATGGTGTGGAGATTTGTGGGTCAAATCTAGAAACATCCATGTAAAATGCCACACTCGAGTTGAATATTTGAAAAACGTATTTCCATCCAGGTATTCATATAATCGTCAAATTCAATTCTCTTGCATCATATCTATAAAATGACACCCAAACACACTCCTTGTTATTTTTCATAATCGAGCCTGTGATTTGGTGTGCTTGGCTCTTTATGAGAAAATACAAGACCACGTAAATTAAACATCAGTTCCCTTTTTCATCACGTGTATACACCTTGTAATCATGAATTATGCAGGCTGGTCCTGCCTGTCCTATTGTGAGAGAGAGGGCAGCTGTGTGAACCTCACAAAGGGACACAACAAGTCACAGGAGGGACAGCACTGAGCTGTGTAGCATTGCCAGGAGGAAGTGTCGACCTTCTCCTGTTTATTGTGGTGTTTCTGGACATACACTCGCAACATTTCGGGGAAACACAGCTTCCCTCCACTGAACCTGGACTAGGCAATGGCCAACAGAATTAAAAAGGAAACAGAAAGCAGAAACTGAAACTGCTTCCATTAAATTATTTTTGGAAAGCACTTCGTATTATTGGGGGTGGAGTCAAACTCATTAGGTGACTTCATTAAAAATGAATGTAGCCCTTCTCTCTCTCCTGTCTTTCTTCCCCTCTTTGCTCTTCTCCTTCCCTTACTTATCCAAAGCTGCATGGAGTACCTTGCCCACGTGAGATTTATTGAGCGAATGATTCAGTCCCTACACATTTGTTGAGCATCTCCTGCTTAATCCAGCACTCCCCAATCTTGGATGCACGTTGGAGCCAGCTGGGAAGATCTTAACCCTTTGCACTCGGATGTCGAGTGTGGATAATGTCGAGTGGATAATGAGAAAAAAGCAAGCGACTGCGAAGGGTTAAAATGCCCTGATGCCCGGGCTTGAGCATCTTCTAGTGGTCCTGGGTGAATCTAGTGTGCAGCCAAGCTGGAGAAACGCTGGTCCAAACACAGACAATTTAAAGATAAACCGGGCATCTCCCCCCTTCTCAAGGAATCTGCTAATTTAACAAGCTGATGCAAATCAGAACAACAGAAAGCTAAGCTAAAAAGTTCCTGGAACCATTTCTTTCTTCCTTTCATTTCATTCTTTTATGACCCAGAAACTGGGGCGAGAAAGACAGTGTCTCCGTCTTCTGAGAGTGCACCATGATCTGAGGGCAGGCAAATAAAAACAAGGTGAGGAGAAACGTAAGCACTGGATTTAAAGCAGGGGTCCTCAAACTTTGTAAACAGGGGGCTGGTTCACTGTCCCTCAGACCGTGGGAGAGTGCGCACTGCGGGCCCGGGACGAGTTGGCTGCTAAGCAGGACAGGCAGCGGCGGCAAAAACACCTAGAGGGCCGGATAAATATCCTCGGTGGGTGGCATGTAGCCCGCCAGCCACAGTTTGAGGACGCCTGATTTAAAGCGATCCTCAAAGGCAGGCCCCTTGGCCAGCCAGGGTGCAAGTTAAAAAAGTCTCCTTGAAAATACATAACCAGAACTTTGAAGATTGAGTTGGAGTTGGCCCACATTTCATGTTTGTGTGTATATGGATCATACATATCTCTGTGTATCTGTGTGCACGTATGTGTGTACATGTAATATCAAGGGCACTGTAGTCATGCAAGAGCATGAAAGTGAGACAATGTGTCTCTATGGAGCATGAGTTATCAATGGGGCTGGTGTAGACGGCGCCTTTGGGAGCTCAGCTGGAGGAACTAGATTCAGATCATAAAAAAAAAAATCCTTTCCTATGTCAAGGAGTTGGAGCTTCATCCTAAAGGCTATGGAGAAGCTTCTGGAGAATTTTAAGCCAGTAAGTTTTAGGTTTTGAGACCATTTTGGAGCTCTCTCCTTTGCTTCCACCTCCACCCCCCATTGTCATCAGGAGTGTGACTGCAACCTTCTTTTGATAAAAGAAAGAATCAGGGACACATTTATTCATCCCAGGATGTCTGTAGTGACTGATTTTCCTGGAAGCTAGCTCCGTCAGCCTATCTTTAAGTCATTGTGGGTGCCCCGTTGCTCATCCTGAATTTATTAAACATTCTTGCAGGTAATGCCTCACAAAGAAGGGAGAAACCTCGTACCATTTCTTGGTATCTAGAAGACACTAAAGTTCCTCTTCCAGGTAATACAGTGATGATAATATTACTATTGATAACTTCTATTGCATTCTATGTGCCAGGGAATTGACATAATTTAATCCTTAGACTTACCTTTGTCAAGGTGATATTTTTTTTTTTCCCACTTTATACACGAGGAAACTGAAATGACATAACTTCCCCAAGATCACGCAGCTCCTGTGCGACTGAGCTGGGGTAAAAGCTCATAGCTGGC